>ML427460.1:9487-180507 GCA_005239525.1 Nicotiana knightiana
TTTTTTTTTTTTTTTTTTTTTGTGTGTGTGTGTGTGTGTGTGTGTGTGTGTGTGTATGTGTGTGTGTGTCTGTTGCGGTGTGCAACCCGATCCCATCATATCATAATATTGGTTTCATAATTCACCCTTATTCCACCATATCAATCCACCCTTATTTCACCTGTTGTGGTGTGCAACCCGATCCCACCATATCAATACCAAGTACTCAATGTGCACTGTAAAATTTACAATTGAAATCACGGAGAGCCTTTACAATCCATAAATACCAAACTGAACCAAATAAGAAACCTTTTACAAGATGAGAATCTACATAAGTAATACTACACAGCGAGACCAGTCCAGAAATTTACAACTAGAAGGTGCAAATAAACCAACTTGAGAAAATAGCAGGAGATCATGAAACTATGAAAAGATCTAATATCATAAACATGAGAAGACATTGATTAACATGTAGTAGTTAGGCATGGAAAACACATTTAGTGTATATAACAATTAAGACAGGGAAAGAGATAATTAAAGAAAAGCGAAAAAACAGGGAAAACAGATAATTTGGCCACGCATAAGCACTCATCACCTTGCATATACGCCGCTCACATGAAATTCACATAGCACATAATCCGAGGGTTCCTAATTCTCTCAAGTCAAGGTTAGACATAATACTTACCTCGCTCCAAAGATCACTCAATGCTCAACCACAACCTTTTCTCTAGAATCCGCCTCCAAACCACTCGTATCTAGCCACACAATCAAATCAATAATATTAAATATTGCTAAAGGAATCAATTGCAATGCATAAATTTAGAATTTTCAAACTTTCCCCCAAA
The DNA here is from genome assembly GCA_005239525.1 of Nicotiana knightiana. Classification (NCBI taxonomy): domain Eukaryota; kingdom Viridiplantae; phylum Streptophyta; class Magnoliopsida; order Solanales; family Solanaceae; genus Nicotiana; species Nicotiana knightiana. The sequence continues at coordinate 10,312 of ML427460.1, forward strand.
AAGTCAAAAATTGACCCCGGGCCCCGAGGTTCGGACCAAAATTTATTTACCCATTCACCCCCAAGTTCGATTATGTAATTATTTTCGGAATCGACCCTAAATTGAGTTTTGAATCTCCAATTTGCAAAAACCCCCAATTCTTCTCAAATCCCTAGTTTTCTACCATGGAAGAACAACGATTAGGTCTAGGAACTAATGGGTGATGTTAGAAATGGAAGAAAATGAGTTAAAGAGTACAAACCTATGAATTAGTGTTGAGTTTTCTCTTCAAAATCGCTCCTAGGTCGAGATCTAATGGAAGGGTTATGAAAAATGGGAGAAATCACATTTTTGAAATGTTTTAAGGTCTAGGCGTCTGGCCTTCTTCGCGTTCGCAAAAGGGCCTGCCGCGTTCGCATTGTACAACAACCCAAGTGGCTTTCGCTTTCGCGAGTTCTCCTTCGCAAAGGATGATCCCCCTGGCCTTCGTGTTCGCGAGCCAAAGCTCGCGTTCGCGTAGAATAATGACTATCCCCTCCTCCAAGTCCCTAAAGTTACACGTTCACGAGAAGTTGGTCGCGTTTACGAAGGGTGAGGCCCCCATTGCTCCGCGTTCGTGACCAAGTTATCGCGTTCGCGATGAAGAAAATCCACCCTACCCCAGTTCGCGTTTCGCGTTCGTGAAAGTACCTTCGCGAACGCGACGAAGGAAACACCAGAAACCAGCCGAAGCACAAAGAACCAGATTTTCTAAGTTTCAAAACATCCGTAGCCTATCCGAATTTGACCCGAGCCCTCGGGAATCCAAACAAATTTTGCACACAAGTCCAAAAACCTCATAGAAACTCGCTCGCGCGATCAAAACACCAAATAACGCCTAGAACTACGAATCGAACACCAAATCAAAGGAAATTTGTACGAAAACTTTAAAACTTCTATTTTCATACCAACTCCGTTTCTCACCAAATTTGACAAACAGGTCATAACTATAATAGCGGACCTGTACCGGGCTCCGGAATCAAAATACGGGACCCTGTATTAACAAAACCAAACATCAGTCAATTCTTAAATATGATTAAACTTCAAATTTTCAATTTTCAACAAAAATCAATAACTCGAGCTAGGGACCTCCGAACTTGATTTCGGGCATAGGCCCATGTCCCAAATTACGATACGGACTCACCGGGACCGTCAAATACGGACTCGAGTCCGTTTTCTAGAAACGTTGACCGAAGTCAACTCAAATGATTTGTAAGAAAAATTTCTTATTTTTATCAGTTTTTAACATATAAGCCTTCCGGAAGAACACCCGGACTGCGCACGCAAATCGAGGAAGGCTAAAATAAGGTATTTGAGGCTTCAAAATGTAGAGTTAGGTTCTAAAACATAAGATGACCTATCGGGTCATCACAAGTTAACATCATTCTATCCTTATAGTACAATGAGAAATTCTCTATGTTTGATACCATATTTCATGATAAATCGTAAATATTTCATTACTCTTACTAATGCATTCCAATGGCCTTGACTCAGATATTGAGTATACCTACTCAATCTACACAAGGCATATGCAATATCAGGTCTAGTAAAATTCATGAATTGCATTAGGGTACTAATAATTTGAGCATATTTATTTTGATCTACACCATCCCCCTAATTTTTTTTAATTGGCTACTAGCATCATAAGGAGTGCTTATAGGTTCCACATCAAAATTGTCAATTTTTTAAAGAATTCTTTCGACATAATATTCTTGAGTCAATATCAAGCGATTACTATCTCTTATAATTTGCATGCCTAAAATAACACTAGCTTCTCCCTTCTCTTTCATCTCAAAATTATAAGACAAAAAATATTTGATTTTATGTACAAAATCAAGGCTAGAATTAAAAATAAGCATGTCATCCACATAAAGGAAAACAATAACACAAGTATCATCTCATATTTTGTATAAACACATTTATCTATTCAATTGATGAAAACCCATCATTAATCAATACCTGATCAATTTTTCATGCCACTGTTTAGGTGCTTGCTTTAGACCATACAAAGATTTTAGAAATTTACATACTTTGCTTTCTTGGACAAACACTATACGACCCTCAGGTAGCTCTATGTAAATTTTCTCTTCTAATCACCATTAAAAAAATACAACTATAACATCCATTTGGTGAATAAAAAGTTTATAAATAGAAGTCAAAGTAAGTAAAACACGAATTGAGAAAATTCTAGTAACAAGACCATAAGTATCAAAATAGTCAATATTTTGATTTTGAGTAAAACCTTTTGCAACAAGTCTAGCTTTGTATTTATCAATGGAACCATACGGATTAAGCTTCTTCTTAAAAATCCATTTACTACCAATGAGTTTAGCTCCAAGAGGTACATCAATTAAAATTCAAATTTTATTTTGTAAAATTGAATTTATTCCTACATCAATAGTTTCTTTTCAAAATAAGGCATCAGATGGAGAAATTGCTTCAGAATATGTCAAATGATCATTATCCACAAAATAAGTATAAAAATCATTGCCAAAAGATTCTTTCCTTGGTCATTTACTTCTTCTTAAGTCCTCACTTTCAAACTCATTTTGAATAATTAAAAGATGAGAAATATTGTCACTTTGAATAATAGGAACATGAGAAATATTTTCAAGTTGTAAAGTAGAAATATGTTCAAAAAATTCAGCATTTTTTGTCTCAACAATAGTATTGTGTTCAAGCACATCACTTTTGACTACTAAAAATCTGTATGCTACACTACTTTCAGCATACCCTATAAACATAAAATCAGATGTTCTAGACCCTATTTTTCTTTTTTTAGGATCGGGTAACATCACCTTGGCAAGTCACCCTCACAATTTCAAATATTTCAAATTAGGGGGATAGCCTTTCCGCAAATCATAAAAGAGTTTTACCCCTTTTTTTTTCTAGGGAATCCTATTTTTTAAATGACAAGTAAATAAAATGGCTTCAGCCCAAAGATTATCCGGGGCACTAGATGTCACGACCCAAAATCCATAAGGTCGTCATGGCGCCGGACGCCAGTGTCAGGCAAGCAAATCATTAAATGGTTAAGTTAAATTTCCTGTTTTAGCATTTTTGAAATCTTTACCTTTCACTTTATTACATAATAACTGAATAAAATCCGCAAAGTAAATATGACAGTTTAATATTTTAATTTATAACAGTAAACCCCAAACACCTCCCAGAACCCAGTGACACAAGTACATGAGAAAATTCTAAGAATTTCACAATTACTATAAAGCTTTTCCGAAATACAAATTGGACAAGGAATGAAAATGAAAATACAATACATAGAGGAATACTCTGCCGACTGCGGGTCATCTCCGAGTGATGCAGCTCGTCTGAGTCTCCAAGTCAGCCATATTTCTATGAAGGTACCTGTTCAATAAAAATGCATAGCAAGTGTAGCATGAGTACGAAAACAACGTCTACTCAGTAAGTATCCCGCCTAACCTCAGAGACGTAGTGACGAGAGGTCGAATTAGACACTTGCTAGAAGTCAATTTAGTATAATCAAGTGAGACACTAAGCATGAATGTCATAGGCAATTTGTTAAAATCAGGAATAAATAATATCAACTCCTTCCACATTTAACACTTTAAAATCTTCGTCATATCAGTTGACAATTTAAATAATAATCAAGGATAAGAAACATCAGACTTATTTCACATTTTACACATCAATTCTTCTTCTTCTTAACTGGCCATTAAGAACTTCCTTAGGCCCATAAACATGTATAAATCATAGGAAATACGCAGCAATTATCATGCGCAAGAAAAATGCCGAGGGTCGACGGCGCGGACCAACAATAATAAACGGTGCACTGCCGAGGGTCGAACGACTCGAACGATAGATGCATCAATCTGCCGCGCTCGTGAATCGATCATGCGACGCGGTTATACATAAATACAGGGTTATCCTGCTCGCGAATCATACATGCGACTCGGGCACCCATAGATACGCATATTCACACAATAAGTCCACATTTTATCAAGAAAGCAGTTACCCAGGAAAGTGGTGAAATTCTTCTTAAAGGAACACGAAAAATAGCATTTAAATCTTTGTTTTGAAACTCATTTTCCAAGTTTAATAATATTCAATAATATAGCCTTATCAGGAATACAATTATCCATGGATGAATCAATTCTCTTTCTAAAAGATTAAGAAAGGTACACTCTAGCCTTCTTAGGAAATAAATTACCAATTCAATAGCATTATCAGTCTAATATTATTTGCAGGATCACATGATATTTTATTGACAAGGTCACAAGTACCACAAGAAAAGCATGCTAGTGGGTCCTAGACTACCCAGACATGGCATAATAGTAGCTACGCACGGACTCCCATCACCTCGTGCGTACGTAGCCCCCGCAGATAGTAGCACGTATTTAATTAGTTCACCTATGGGGACAATTCTCCCTCACAAATTTAGAAAGGAGACTTACCTCGCTTCGAAACTCCATAACCGGCTTCCAAGCCCTTCCGACGACTCCAATTGATGCACAACACCCCAAAACTAACCAAATAACGGCAAATCAATGAAAATATACTCTAATATTTGTTAACAATTCCAATTATATAGATCCCCAACTCCGCTCAAGGAATTGACCAAAATGCTCTCGGGCCCACGTGCACAGATTCAGAAATTTCTCGAAGATAAACTCTACCCATAGCTTTACTAGCTCAAATATACAATTTAGTCAAATATTCATGCTGAATTCGTGGTAAGAATCAAAATTACCAATTTTTCTAGGTTTTCTTCAAAATTCCATATTTTCCACAAATTCCCGTACTCAAATCCGTACCTAGACCATACATTTAACTTAAAATGAGTTGGAATAACTTACCTTGTGATCCTTGACGAAACTCCCTCCTTGAAGCTCCCCACAATCGCCCAAACCAAATGAAAATAGGAGAAAATGAGCCTAGTGCTCGATTATAAAACACACACTGCCCAGGCCTATATCCGCACATGCGATCCACATTTCGCACCTGCGATTCCGCAGGTGCGCCCAAACTCCCGCACCTGCGGCTTCCTCAGCTCCAGCCAAAACTTGCACCTGCTCCCCATTGTCCACATCTGCGCCTTCGCATGTACGGAAATTACATCGCACCTGCGCTCCCAACCAAGCCATCAAAATATCGCACCTGCGGTGCCAAAGCCGCACCTGCGGCCAAAGCCTCGCAGGTGCGGTCAAACCAGATGGCAACAACCTTAACACTTCTTCAAACTCCAAACTTGGTTCATTAACCACCCGGAATCCGCCGGAGGCCCCCCGGGACCCCGTCCAATTACACCAACCTGTTCCAAAACATAACGGGGACCTGCTCGAGGCCTCAAATCACAACAAACAACACCGAAATCACGAATCGCACTAAAACTCAAACTTTATGAACTTGAAATTTCAAACTTCCATATCTGATGCCGAAACCTATCAAATCACGTCCGATTGACCCCAAATTTTGCGCGCAAGTCATATTTGACATTACGGACCTGCTCCAACTTCCGAAATCGCATTCCGACCCCGATATCAAAATTTCCACTCCCGGTCGAATATTTCAAAAACGTTCAAATTCCTATCTTTAGCAAAATGACTTCAAAATGTCCTACGGACATCCGAGTTCACTTCCGATCGCGCTCCCAACTCCAGAATCACCATACAAAGCTAGTCCCAGACTCGGAATCCCAAACGGACATCTATTACACTGAAATGACTTATAGCCCAAACTTATGAAATTCTTCTAAAATGCTATCTTCCATAATATGCGTCGAAACGCTCCTGGGTTATCCAAAGCCTGATCCGGACATACACCCAAATTCGAAATCATCATACGAACCTGCTGGAACCTTCAAATCCTGATTCGAAGGTCGTTTACTCAAAATTCCAATCTTAGTCAATTTCTCCAACTTAAGGCTTCTGAAATGAGAATTTTCTTTCCAATTGACTCCGAACTTCCCGAAATTCAACTCCGACCATGCCCACGAGTCATAATACCTGAAATGGAGCTGCTCATGACTTCAAACCGCTGAACGACGTGCTAGAGCTCAAAACGACCGGTAGTGGAAATTTNTAATACCTGAAATGGAGCTGCTCATGACTTCAAACCGCTGAACGACGTGCTAGAGCTCAAAACGACCGGTCGGGTCGTTACACCAGAACTAACAAGCATGCTATTCATCATTTCCTTTAAGGTCCTATTTTTTCTTTCTGCTACACCATTTGATTGTAGAGAATATGGTTGAGTTGTCCCGTGAATTATGCCTCCTTTCTCACAATTATCATTCAACAAAAATAAATTCATCACCTCTATCGGATCTAACTCTTTTGATTTTCTTATCCAATTGATTTTCTACTTTAGATTTATAAATTAAAAACTAATCAAAAGTTTCATATTTATTTCTCAATAAATAAACTTTTGTATATCTAGAAAAATTATCTATAAATGTCACATAATATTTTTCCCTCCTCTAGTCATAGTTTGTTTTGGGTCTCCTAAATCAGTATGGATTTAACTTAACAATTAAGATTCTCTAAATACAAAAGCACATTATTCTTAGTTTGTTTAGATTTGGAACAAATTTAATACTTATCAATATTTGAATAATTAATATTTTCATTGAGACCTTCAGACTCCATTTTCTTAATATAAGATAAACTAACATATCCTAATCTAGCATGCCATAAATTAAAAGTGTCAATCAAGTAAGCCGAAGAACTAGCATTTTCATTCATAGCATTGAGTACAAACAAACCATGGTTATAATAACCCTTGCCAAGAAAATTGTTATTCTTTGTCACGACCCAAATTCCACTATAGGTCGTGATGACGCCTAACGCTGCCATCAGACAAGCCAACGGTGATTTATTGGTGAGCGCAAAACATACAATTAAATATGCTCACTAGTCCAATATAGTAAATTATAATATCGTATCCACAGGGATTGGAGTTAAACAATATTTTCGCAGTTTATAGTTAATTTCTATTCAAGATGATCAATAATTGAGACTTATGTGATTAAAACTAAATTTAACTAGGAGTTTAAACTATCGACTAATGACAATTAACGCAAGTAATAAGCGAAGAAGGTTATCAATTGGGAGAAGATAGGGTTGACAGGATAGTTGCAACACAAATGTTTGGGATCTAACTCTATATAATTCACTTCTAATGTTCAAGTGAGTCTCTCGAATTCACTTGCTTATTAGTTCAATTGTTTAGTAGAAACTCCTCTCTCGGTTAAGTCTCAACTTCACAAGAGGAACCAATTTTAAGTACGTGAAGATATGCAAGAATTCATAGTGGATTGACCTTTAGGAGAACCTCTCTCGATTATCCTCCTGACTAGGTTTAATCAACAATTCAACTAGACTCTTTTGATTACTAAGAAGACTTAATGAATTCAACCAACAAAATATAATACAAACATATCACAAGTTATGTCTCTCTCGATTACATGAACAAGTGAATATAGATGCAACAGATAAAATATCCAAAACGATTCAATGCATAAAACTAGAGTTAATATTTACAAACAAATATCAATACACCAAATCCATCAAACTCTAAAAAGAACTACTCCATGAATATGGAGTAATTCATCATAAATATGTTTTAAGTTAGAGGAAAACATAAAACTATCCAAACTCTTGTCTTGAGTGAGGATTGAATGATCAAATCCTTGTGCTTTTGCTTCCCCGTCTCCTCCTTAGATTCCTTAGGACTTAGATGCGTCGAAAGTTCAGAAAATAACAGTTTTCATGTATTTATACCAAGTATAGTCGGGCCCAAACGAAATCACCTTCTCCTAGCCGAAATAGGAAATTGGCTCTGTAAAAATTACATAAGCGCGCTGCACGGGGAGATGCGCCATGCGGGGCATTAGTGGGGAATCCATAGAGCTCAACTTCTGTCAGGCAGCCCAAAAATACACTGCAGCCTCGCACTATGCGTCACACAGTGCGTTGCACTAGTGCAAATTTCTTAGATTTTGCTTTTTGCTCGTTTTTTGATATCCAGATGTGGTTCTCGACCCCTGAACGCGATCCAGACTTAATTCATTGGGCTTTTACTCAGACTTCAACGCTCTAGATAGCTCAAATTAGCTTCGTAACATCTACATTACTCGGAATCACTCATACAAGTCATAAAACACACAATAAGGTTAAAATACTAACAATTAAAGCTCAAACACAATTAAAGTGCAGTAAATTATAGTGCAATAAGAGACTAAAATATGATATTATCACCTACCATCACCACCCCACACTTAAACCATTTCTCGTCCTCGAGTAATCAAACTACACTTTATATAAACATGACCTTTATAAACAACTCTCCTAACTCATCATACCTAGAATATTTAAAATAGATTAAGCACAATAGTGTAATATCTTCACCTCGAGATTTGACTCACAAGTATCATGCATTATTTATAACCCACTCACTTACTCGAACATAGAGGTCAACAACATTACCTTTCCTTCGTGAATCAAGTGCCCTCCCACTATATACATTAAGAACAATTAGGAACTCAAAATAAAAAGAATTCACTCACTCTCAGAAACAACATTCATATTCCACTAAAGATGAACCATAGGCTTTCCCGTAGTGTACTACTCTACTAATTGAGCTAATTCAGTGAATGATCAAGTAGGACTTTAATTGGTTTTAATGTAACTTGCGGGATGAGTATGATACATTTAGATATAAGAATGACTACATCTCCCTAAGTACTTTAATACATACATTTCATTGTTCAAAACCCCACACTTATGTCAAACCATACTCTACCTTCACATCAATATATATTAACTCCTTACTTCTTTAAGCACAATTACATCAAGAGTCATCATTAGCAAAGAATATTTTTCACAACAATACAACTATATTTTCTTTTCTTTTTCAATTCAAATAGCTCTTACGTTTTCAAAGCAGTGCACCTTTCTCCTCATTTTATTAGTTCCACTCAAAAGTCAAACCAACCACCCACTTCAACTTCTACAAAGTTCATAACAATTTCAAGTGTTCACGAGAGGTACAAGGTTCAAATAGATGGTTAATTCAAACAAATGGGTAAGGCTTGTAATGTGATTGCAAAAGAAACAAGATTACGGGCTCAAAGGGATTAACTAGATACATGACAATCAGGTGGGTAAGAGCATATAACTGGCTCAACAAAGAATTTCCTGTATCACTTCCAAGACTGAATAAAACTATTATTTCACTTTGCAAACACACGGGGCAAGTTCTAGACATCAAATATAATGCACAGAATAACACAAGCCCACATGACACATAACTCACTCAAGATTGGACCATCAAGACACTCTAGTCAAAGCAGTTAAGAAAAGTTAAGATCATACACTTTAAGTACTTATACAAGAGTCAAAAACTGAGCCTAAGCGTAATAACTAAAGCACTCACTATTCTCAAGATATAATAAATTCAAGAGATATTGCTCTTAATTCAAATCCTAGCACAAGGTTTCCTACTCCTAATAAATAATTAACAACTATCTACATCCTATTCAAACAAAACCCTTGGAAAAGAACCGCGGCAAAAGAAAAACTAAAGGGGAATTATTACACTACTTACAAAATATTTTTTTTTTTTGTCTTTTTTCTTTCGACTTTAATCCATTAAAAAACCCATCGATGATATCCATCATCGGGAAAAATCAAAAATTTAAATTTTTTTGGTTCTTCTATGGTTTTTCTATCTCTAAGTACTACAACTAACAAAAAGAAAAACTAATATACATACATACAAATATCCCCCACCCCACACTTTAAGTTGTGGCATGTCCCCATGGCACAAAATTAAAAAGCATAAGGTAAAGGAAACTTCTCTGAATTTTCTTCTTTTCTGTGAACTTATAACTCCACCCCTACTTCTGAATTCATTCCTTGTTTTCGCTCCTTAGGATTCTTTATGGAGCTCATTATGCTCAGTTCGTCTGAGGATACCCTCAAGACCTGCTCTTATCTTTCTTTCTTGTCCTCATCTTGAGTGGTGAGTTTCTCGTTCATGGTCACCCTCAACTTGTTCCTGCATTCTTTTACAGGATCAATCCATACATATTCCTTTAAATCCCCAAAAATAAAATCCACATGATCAAGGTTAGAATAAGTAAACAAAGACAAAATGTCAAGTGAATATTCCTCTAGTATATCTAAGACCATTTGTTTCTCATTCTCCTCTACTAAATGTTGCATAAGTGGAAAGGTGGATGAATGTTTGAACTATTCTTCCACTGCTTCACACTCCACCACAACCTTATTCTCAATTATCTCAGTTGAATCTGAGTCTTCTTATACCATAGAAATCTCCCTCCATAGACGCTCATCCTCTTGAGTAGGGTCATTCTCGCAGGGTATCTCCTCCATATATTCACCATCACAACGCAATGAGATTTCTAAAAGTGTATTTATTAATTGACTTACTTACACTGTTAGGATGTTAATGGCTTCATCATCTTGTGTAAATATATCTTCCACCTTATTTATGAACTTATACACAAGCTCTTCTAAACTACCATTCTCCCCTTGAGGTGGTTGTCTCACTTCGCTTTCATTATAATAAGGGTATTCATCCCTACCAGAGTCAAGATTATGCCCATATGAATCCTCATACCCGTACAAATTAGAAACAGAGCGAGACAATTCAAAATACGAACCATAGAAAGAATACATACCTGCTTGACAATCAACCCATAGATGATTTTCACCGCATTTAAAACACATAGCAAATCGCTGATAATATTCAGCTGCTAACTCTTCAACCATTTTTATAGGCTGGTTGTACTCCATCTTCACAGCATTTAGAGTTCAATATCCACATTATCTTCTCCAACTTGTTAGGAACTACAAAACAAATCTTGAAAAGAAGTTAACTAATAAAGAAAATGAAATAGAAAAGGAAAAAGAAAAGAAAAAAAAACTAAAACCTAATTCCTGAATTAGCACCAAAAACTATTTCAAACACCATTGATTGCCAATCCCCGGCAACGACGCCAAAATTTGACGAGCGTAAAACACACACTTAAATATGCTCGCTAGTCGAATATAGTAAATTATAATATGATATCCACATGGATTGGAGTTAAATGGTATTTCCGTAGTTTATAGCTGATTGCTATCCAAGATGATAAACAATTGAGACTTATGTGATTAAAACTAAATTTAACTAAGAGTCAAAACTATCGACTAATGATAATCAATGCAAGTAATAAGCAAAGAAGGTTATCAATTGGGAGAAGATAGGGTTGATAGGATGGGTGCAAGACAAATTCTTGGGATCTAACTCTAGATAATTCACTTTTAATGTTCAAGTGAGTCTCTCGAATTCACTTGCTTATTAGTTCAATTGTTTAGTAGAAACTCCTCTCTCGATTAAGTCTCAACCTCACAAGAGCAAACCAATTTTAAGTACGTGAAGATATGCAAGAATTCGTAGTGGATTGGTCTTTAGGAGAACATCTCTCAATTATCCTCCTAACTAGGTTTAATCAACAATTCAACTAGCCTCTTTCGATTACTAAGAAGAATTAATGAATTCAACAAACAAAATATAATGCAAAGATAACACAAGTTACGCCTATTTCATTATATGAACAAGTGAATATAGATGCAACAGTTAAAATATCAAAAACAGTTCAATGCACAAAACTAGAGCTAATATCCACAAACAAAAATCGATACACCAAATCTATCAAACACTAAAGAGAACTACTCCATGGATATGGAGTAATTCATCATAAATATGTTTAAGCTAAAGGAAAACATAAAACTATCCAAACCCTTGTCTTGAGTGAGGATTGAACGATGAAATTCTTGTTCTTTTTCTTCCAGCCTCCTCCTTAGCTTCCTTAGGTTTTAGATGTTTCAAAAGTTCAGAAAATAACATTTTCTATGTATTTATACCACGTGGGGTCAGGCCCAGACGAAACCACCTTATCCTAGCCGAAATAGGACATTGGCTCTATAAAAATTACACAGGCGCGCCGCATGGTGTGACGCACCATGCAGGGCATTAGTGGGGAAATCCAGATAGCTCAACTTCTATCAGTCAGCCCAAAAATACACCGTTGCCTCGCACTATGCGTCGCACTAGTGCACATTTCTTAGATTTTGCTTCTCGTTTTTTGATATCGAGATGTGGTTCTCGACCCCAGAACGCGATCTCGGCTTAATTCATTGGGCTTCTACTCAGACTTCAAAGATCCATAGCTCGAATTAGCTTTGTAAGATCTACATCACTCGGAATCACTCCTACAAGGCATAAAAGATACAGTAAGGTTAAAACACTAATAATTAAAGCTCAAACACAATTAAAGTGCAGTAAATTAGAGAACAATAAGCGACTAAAATACGAGATTATAGCTTACCATCATTTAAATTAATTACTCTTTTTTTATTACTTTTGAAATCATAATTTTCATTAATTAAATAGTATGAAATAGAATTTACAGGGAGAAATGATAACAATCATGTGAACTACCCTACTAAACATCCAATAGAAACCCCCAAAACCCTATGCCATAAGTGCATGAGTATTTACTAAGGAGTACAATAATAATACAACATCTGTCTGGAATGTAAATGAGACAATATAAAATGAAAAGTATGATGAATACTCGGTGGACTGCTATGAGTAGCCTGGAATGCAACTCACATAAAGTCTCCTCAACAGCTGCGCTTATGCGCCAAGATGATCACCAAATGAACCTGTCAGATCTTGCACATTTAGTGCAGAAGTGCAACATGACTACGTAAATCAACATGTACCCAGTAAGTATCTAGCCTAATCCCGGAGAAGTAGTGACGAGGGGTCGACATCGACACTTATTAGAGGTCCAATAAAATAATATAATAAACTATAAGCAGATATGAAGCACACGATAATAATGGGGTACTCTGCAAGTTAAATAATCTTCCAAATGTTTCTTTTAAAGTATGAATTTCTCAGTCTTGTAATCTATCTTAACATCTCAGAAAATTTCAAGTGCCAATATCAAAAGAATAAGGAATACTAAATAAAATGCCGGGCATCAGTGGAAGGCCAATCTCGTGAATATTCGAACTACCAGCGACACGATTATGCCGAGGTCGTTCGACCCAATCCAAAATAATGTGTACACTGCCGAGAGTCAAGCGGCACGAACCATAGATGCATCAATTATACTTCCGAGGTGTACGACTCGCGTCGTAAGAAAGGAAGGAACTTATCGCATTACAATACACGTGCTTACAATACAGTACATGAGAATAAAGTGAATGTAACCCTTACCATTTCTCAAATAACTTACCAACAACTCAAGGTGATAAGGCTCGGTTTAATATATATACATGTATTTCTAAATAAATTTCAATTTATAAATTCGATTTATTAAGCCAGCAGAATAAGTTCAAATAATTCAAATATTACATGATAAAGTCCCAAGTCTATCCAGACATAAACATGCTTTAGATACGTACAGACTCTCGTCACCTCGTGCATATGTAGCACCCACAACTAGTAGCACATAACAATTATAACACCTAGCAGTAGTTTCCCCCTCACAAGGTTCGACAGGAGACTTATCTCGCTCTGAAGTTCCATAATCGGCTCTCACGCCTCTCTAACACCTCAACTCCAAGCCAAATATTCCAGAACTAATCAAACAACATACAAATCAATCAAAATATGCTCCAACACTTACAAATTAACAATTTATAACAATTCCCAACCCCGCTCGAAAAGTCAATGAAGTCAACCCTCAGGTCCACGTACCCGGATTTCGAAAATTTTCGAAGATAAACTTTACCCATAATCATACGAACTCAAATATGTAATTTGTTCCGAATTCCATGCCCAAATTCGTGGTCAAAATAAAAAAATACCAATTTCTAGTTTTCTTCAAAATCCAACAATTTCTACTAATTTCCATGTTAAAATCCATATTTAACCAATTACTTAACTCACAATAAGTGGGAATTACTTACCTCGACATGGATGATGAAAATCTTCCCTCCAAGAGCTACAAAAATCACCCAACCAAATGAAAATGGGAGAGAAATCGGCTAAGTCTCACATTAAATCATTCTGTCTAGGCCTGCTCTTCTTCTTCGCGATCGTGGAAAGACCCTCGCGATCGCAAAGGCCAAAATTACTACCTCCACATTTTTCCTCAACGCATTCTCAACCAAAGGGCCGCGTTCATGAGGTCTTCTGACCCTGATCTTCGCGTTCGTGGGCCACGAGCTGCGTTCGCGAAGGCTTAACGCCTGGCAGGCCCCAACTCCCCATCCTCTTTGCGTTCGCGACCGCCCACCCGTGCTCGTGTAGGCTTCCCCAGCCTTTTCTTCGCTTTCGCGTTCGCGATGGGAAAATCCTAGTAGCGCCCAAAAATCATCTTCGCGAACGCGTGAGACCCTTCGCGCAGAAGGAAACCAGACATCACCAACATCAGTGACAAAACAAGGAGATTTGATCTGAAACCACCCCTGAAACTCCCTCGAGGCCCTCGGGACTCCGTCCAATCGCACCAACAAGTTCCAATACCTTATACAACTTATCCAAAGGCTCGTAACTCCACTAATAACATCAAAATCATGAATCAATGATCAAAATCTTTCTTTCAACTTTCCAACTTCCAAGCTTCGACGAAAGCGTCCGAATAATATCAAAACTTTTCGGAATGACGCCAAATTTTATGCACAAGTCACTAATCACGATATGAACCTATTCCAAGGCTCAAAACTCTAAACATACATCGTCACCATAAAAATTCACTTCAAGCCAAACTTAGAAAATTCTAAAACCTTCAAAATGCCAACTTTCCACAATACGCGCCGAAATCCTCCCGGGCGACCCGATACTCAACTCGAACATACGCCCAAGTCCGAAATCATACGAACCTATTGGAATATTCAAATCCCGATACCGAGGCCATTTACTCAAAAGTCACACCTTAGTCGGGTCTTCCAACTTAAAGCTTCTGAAATTAGAATTTTCCATCCGAATGAACTTTGAACTTCCCGAAGTTCAGTTCCGATCACACGTACATGTCATAATAACTGAAGCGAAGCTACTCAAGGCCTCAAATCATTGAACGATGTGCTAGAGCTCAAAACGACCGGTCGGGTCATTAAATTCTCTCCCACTTAAACATACGTTGGTCCTCGAACGTTCCAAGAACTGTTCCAGAGTTGTTCAAATTCATAGTTTAACACCCCGTGCACCTGCCTGTGCCACCACAACCCATGTAAGTACATTAGCTCGAGCCAGACTGAAGATCTTCCCTATAACCTTAACTAACAAGCCTTAGAACCGAATTCCAACATCTAGAATTCTCCACGAGACCCGATTCTAACATACGAACACTGCATCAATCACCGGACACTATACCCAACATGACCATGCTCCTCCGCTGAAATTATAGCATGCACCAGATAAGTCCGCTTGACCATAATAATACCATCCAACTACAATAGCTGAAATTTCACAACTCGCTGCCTGCAATAAGCCTCATAATACAAATAAACCTTATTCTAACTCTCGCAATACTTCCATGACGGAAGAGATGTGTAGAAACTCACAACCACCTGCCAAATCAATAATCCAGGGAGTCTCTACTCCTGACAAGAACTCTTACCTCATTCTGAACTGAATAATGACATTTGCCATTTAACATACCCTACATAACTCTGATCGCACTACTTCTAGGTCCAAATACCTCGTCTCACCCAGTACAAGATGCTCAGGAAATAATCCACCTCAAACACCGACCAAGATCTCATATGACGCCATCAATGCGGTGACAATCTACAACTTAAATATGACACATAAGGAAGAACGAACTCTGGAAAGGAACTACTCATCCCCCGTAATGAATAAAACAGTCAAACAGATGCTATGAACCCTTCTCAGAGGATGAGAATCAATTTACACAATAATAAATATAGGGAACTGTATTCAACATCTCACTATTTTGGGGCACAACCCAATCCACACGTGATACTGTTGCGGCGTGCAAGCCGATCCAAACATGATACTGTTGCGGCATGCAATCCGATCCAACGACATACCCGTGGCGGTGTACCACTCGATCCACATATAACAATAAACTAGAAAATACTCATCCATCCATAATGCTTATACCTACGAAATACCGAATATCTATCACAAGCACGCCAAGCGGGGACAGATCTATTAAGGGCTGAGGAGGTGATACGCCACCCGCAAGCTTCTGTAGAAATCATATATATATATATAGTATATGCAATAAAGATTACAAATAAAAGAGTTGCCACCCGGAATAACAGAAGGCACCAATGTGCCAGTGGTAGAGGCACATAGTTTCCGCCTTCACGGAGAGGGATCGGACCTTTGCCGGCTGCGTTTTTTATCTGTTTTCGCTGGCTGCATCTAGGACTTTTTCTGTTGATGTCGAGCATTTAAAATCAATTAATAAGTTTCCTAGAGCACATGAAATTTGCTCAAACCTAAAATTCAAAGTCTGTTTGTTGTAATTTGACTACAACTATGAAAGTATCTTAAAATTATAATTTCTTTCTTTTTTTAAAATTTTATTTAGGTTAATCAAGGATACCTTCATAATTATTAGTAGGAGTATTGCTGTATCTGGTAGTTCATGATTCTTTGTTATTGTCAATTCATTATATTCTCTTAGAATTATAACATAAATATTAGGAAAATTAGCATGCAAAATATTATAGCTATGTCACATAGCTTAAATAAGAAAATAATTTATGTAAGGTGATTGGAATTTAAAGAGTCCTAAATATTAAGACTTTCTACATACCTCAAATAAATAAAAAGGAGTTAATAACCATACTTTTAGTTAATTTAAAAGTAATAACTATTAAAAAGAAATTAGTGTTAGAATTCGCGCGATGTGGGGATAATTTGACAGAATATTAATCTTATAAAATTATGATCTAATATATCATATTATTTTAATATATTTAAGTTATATTTTATTATTTAATATGATGTGCAAAAATACAACAAAATCTATAGGAACTCAAAGGATACATATCATACAGTAACAAATAAACTATTTGTTCCTTATTTATTCTTATTGTTAAATTAGCAAGTAGTTAATACTATACATTTATTTTGTGACTTTTTATTAATATTTTGATATTACTTCTCTTTTAATATAACATAGAAGCATATTTTCTTACTCTTGAAATAAAATTATTTTTTAAACTTATATTATACTGTTCAAACTTCTTCAATTATCTAAATTTATTGATAATTTTTTTGAGTATTTTTTTTTTTTAATCAATTCAAAATATAAATATTATAAAATTTCTTTATCCTCCTCTTTTCATACATTCTTTTTACTGTAATATTTGATTAATTTTCTCATTTTATAGTTTATTCAAACAGAGTAACAAGTTAATTCAAAATTTAAAATTCAAATATTTTTTAATTAGAAAGGTAGTTTATTTTGTCTTTTTAATGTCACTTGACTTTTTGTAGTTATGCCACTAGCTTAATGAGGTTGCTTTTTCTTCTACTTTTAATTATAGATAGATTGATGACAATTTTATCTAGTATAAAATTTATTTTTAAAGGATAAAAAAACTCGTGACAAGTTGTCATAATTAGTTTTTTCGCTTAATTGATTTGTTTGTATAAATCGAAAGACAAATAATTCGAGCGGAAGTCCAAAACTGATCAAACCGACTAAATACTTACTCTATTTGGACAGTATAAATAACAATACGTCTATGTTCAAATATGGCACCCGCAACCTCTAAATCCTAGATCTTCCTCTGACGCCAAGTGCAAAATACAGCCCTAGGAAGACGGATAGCGCGATATGCTATGAAACCCAAGTACAACTAAGGTGTGATAAATGACCTGCATCTCGAGAGACATCATGATCATATAATAAAAAAAATCTACACGAGACCTCAACACATGTGCGAATAATCGAGTCATCTCAAAACCAGATGGCACAATAGAGTAATACACGAAATAGCTGATGACGGAAAAACATCCAATGCCCGACTCCTCCTCCATAAGAAATGATATGACGAATGAACACATCCGACCTAACGTAGAGAACCCATTAACATTAGACCCACCAACAGACCTCAAACCGATCCTGATCATACCATACTGGGCAAATAACCTTTCAAGGATCCACAAGGGCCCTACTCATGACACACACGAGCAGTCGTCCAATCTGGAACAAACTTTCATAGTTCACAACCAACCGAATAGAGCGTCGTTTAGGTACAAACTCTCACATTAGCGATAGTACCAAAATCTCCATACTTGGTATTAATATTTCACAATTAAGTGACTAACATGTCACACTTATACAAATTTCTCTGGGGGATACGCTCCCACGACCTTCCATACCAGGTAGAAAAGATTTGAACAATAATGGCCATCAGCCATGCTATTTCTGTAATGCTAGTTAAGAATTTACAAACCAAGGCACAATGCCTCTTACACAAAACACCATTCTCAGGCGACACTAAGATAATGCTAGCTTACTTTGAACATCTGAATTCTGCCCTACTCATCCGAGCTCGTGACATTCTTATCAACACTGAGCCGCAACTTTGATTCTCAACTTCCAATTCCCATGTCGCTCACTGAACCCATCATGCCTCTACGAGAGAGTACAACAATCTCACCATAACTCCTGAACCACCAGTATAATAAACACTTCATCGGTTAGAAGCCTTTCACTTAGCTCATCTCAGAAGAACCAATACAACACGCAACTGAATACCCAAACCGTAAAAAATATAAGCTCAAGTTTGTGATCTAAACCGCCATGAAAATTTCGGAATCCATTTACACCATAAGGCCATTTGAATCAAATACCTCCCAAATCAATCAAGTTATGGTGGCTATCGAGCCCGCACGTACAACCACAAACCACATGTATAATTTCACACGCCGAAGGAACTGATTATTACCACAATCATGTTGATTCAACCATTACTAACAAAACTAACTTCTTTCTTAATCTTGACTTGCCTTAGAAATAATAGTAGCTCCATTCAAGAATCATAACGAAACTCAACAACACTCCTCCCGAGTAGCCTACTTCCCGAGACCACATCGTCTCAATACCCATGAACCATCTCATACCTTCCTCAAATAGCATCTCCAACTGGTACACCCATTCAGAAAGACCTTCCGCCAATTCAAAACCGTTTCTCCCATTTTTCCAATACTTCCCCGCAGACCCGATGATAACATAGAAAATTCCTCAAGTATTCTTCACACATTGATGCAAAATCCCGGTCTCCAGCCAAATAATGAACCCAACCACTATTGATAGTCGCCCACTCTGACTTGCTCCCGAATATAAGCCAAACTCTAGTACGCTGTCAGCATATGAACACTCCAAAAGAAGCAACCAGATGAATTTTTTTTTCTTGTGCATCACATCCACCAAAAGCATAAACTATGAGTCTTACCAAAAACTGCGCATGAACTAATAAGGCGAAATATAGCATGCATTTACCAAGTTCGTTGCCTGAAATTATCCTAGATGTTTTCTTTCTAAGTCATAATAATCCACGAATGCACCGATAACCAGAAACCGTACTAGAAAACAACCACGCGATCCAATCGTAGCGGTGGGCTACCCTACTTAGCTTTAAGCTACAATCAAATAAATCTAGAGCCCACAAAGATTCCTCCTTCTCAATTTCCATGATCCCGCACCTTTAACCCGCCAAATTTCTTGAAAATCTTTTGTTAAATTTTTCATGAACATCCCGAATCATTAGCCGCAGCACATATTCGACCTCTTACTGGGTAGCATAGAAATTTTTCATAGAACTTCATCAAAGTCACGCATCCGCTGACCTGATCATAGGAGATATCCACCTGTGGATTTCTATACCGACATTTTCCAACGACGTTGCACTGGGTACAACTATCAAGAAATCAGTAAACCCTCTTGAGCCCATGCTCATCCACCAGCGGTAAGAGTCTGTTTATTCCCCACTATCAACTGATAGTCAATACGCTCCAAACTCGAAATCATGCTGCATCCAAAACGATAATCAAGTTTTCACACCCCTCTTCATTTCGGGCAAACTCCTCTTTGCCAGATTCAATCTTCCTCCGTGCAGCGGCTTCCATCCCAAATAAAATCCGTAGACCTAGTCACTGTCCACCATGATCCCCAAATTGCTCTAAACTCTTCTCAAGGCATGTGGATATCCTACCACAGAACCCATATGCTACTCTGCCACTCCCACTTCGATTAAACCATCTCCTTTAAGAAACTTCTCGACCTCTACTCTTTATACTTGACCTGCTAGCAATTCAACCATCGCGAGACACCTCCCATAATGTCCTTCCTCATCTTTCACTGCCCAAATTTTTCCTCAAATCAAATCCATACATGTAGCACCTGAATTAATAAATCGCTACCAACTCTAAACCTCCTAGAAGATCATCCTTATCGAGCCATCAACATTAGAAACACCGATTCAATTCTGAAACTGCTACACACCGCCATCTCTGAAAACTGCTTCTAAGGCACCATTTCACAACACCCTGCCCCAAGGGTAAATCAAAGAAGACCATAACACCGGCGAACCTTAATTCTTTCAAACAAGGACGATGCCAACACGTCACAAATGAGAATTCCACCACACTCGAAAATACCAAGTCTCGTTACTCCATCAACCAAATCCTGAACATCTATAGTCCGATTGCCTTTCCTCCGCTTGAATTAAATTTCGCACCTCTAATCATGCACTAGGGAATTTTTCTTTCAAGTCATTCACTGTCTCGACATATGAACAAACACCCTACCATAACACCAACATCGTGCGATAACAACACATGAACATTATAGCAGTATGTGCATTGCCTCAAAACCATAAGAAATACAGGTGCAGAGTCGAAATGCCAGAACATCCTTCCGTAAAGCGACTACAATAGCCTGCCCGAATATGCAGGGAAAAACATCTGGTACCACGTCTGCAGTACTACTACAACTCCTCGATTCCCAAGTGATAACAAGCACTTCACATCTCATGAGATTGTGTAGGAAATAAATAA
Organism: Nicotiana knightiana; assembly: GCA_005239525.1. Classification (NCBI taxonomy): domain Eukaryota; kingdom Viridiplantae; phylum Streptophyta; class Magnoliopsida; order Solanales; family Solanaceae; genus Nicotiana; species Nicotiana knightiana. Next base: position 31,378 of record ML427460.1, read on the forward strand.
AAGCATAAGCCTCAAAGGAATCAAATCGCATGATGAGGAATCAAGAAGGGAAGTGCTCCTAACAACCCCGTAGCCTCTCGAAGATAAGTGCAAACGTCTCTGTACCGATCCGAAAGACTCTACTGGACTTGCTCATGAATCGTGAGACCTAAGTGAACCTAACGCTTTGATACCAAGTTGTCACGACCAAAATTCCACTATAGGTCTTGATGGAACCTAACGACACCGTCAGGCAAGCTAACGATGGTTTATCAACTTAATTACTTTTTTTATTACTTTTGAAATTATAATTTCCAACTAATTAAATAGTATGAAATAGAATTTACAGGGAGACATGATAACGATCATGTGAACTACCCTACTAAACATCCAGTAGAAACCTCCAAGACCCAGTTCCACAAGTGCATTGGCATTTACTAAGGAGTACAATAATAATATAACATCTTTCTAGAATTTAAATGAGATAGGATAAATGAATAGTACGATGGATACTCGGTGGACTGCGATGCGTAGCCTGGAATGCAGCTTACATAAAGTCTCCTCAACAGCTGCGCTTACGCGCCAAGATGATCACCAAATAAACTTGTCAGAACCTGCACATTTAGTGCAGAAGTGTAACATGAGTACGTAAATCAACACGTACCCAGTAAGTATCTAGCCTAACCCTGGACAAGTAGTAACAAAGGTTTGACATCCACACTTACTAGAGGTCCAACAAAATAATATAATAAATCGTAAGCAGATATGAAGCACACAACAATAATGGGGTACTCTGCAAGTTACATAATCTTCCAAATATTTCTTTTAAAGTATGAATTTCTCAGTCTTATAATCTATCTTAACAGCTCAAAAAATGTCAAGTGCCAATATCAAATGAATAAGGAATATCATATAAAATGTCAGGTGTGTGGAAGGCCAATCTCGTGAATATTCGAACTACCAGCGACACGATTATGCCGAGGTCATTGGCCCGATCCAGAATAATGTGTACACTGCCGAGAGTCGAGTAGAACGAACCATAGATGCATCTATTATACTTCCAAGACGTTCGTCCCTCTCCACAAGGAAGGAAGGAAGTTACCGCATTACAAGACACGTGCTTACAATACAGTATATGAGAATAAAATGAATATAGCTCTTACTGTTTTTCAAATAACTTACCAACAACTCAAGTTGATAAGACTCAGCCTAATTTATATACATGTATTTCTAAATCAATTTCAATTTATAAGTTAGATTTATTAAGCCAGCAAAATAAGTTCAAACAATTCAAATATTACATGATAAAGTTCTAAGTCTACCCGGACATAAACATGCTTTAGCTACATATGGACTCTCGTCACCTCGTGCGTATATAGCACCCACAACTAGTAGCACATAACCATTATAACACATAGGGGGTAGTTTCCCCCTCACAATGTTAGACATGAGACTAACTCGCTCCCACGCCTCTCTAACATCTCAACTCCGAGCCAAATGTTCCGAAACTAATCAAATAACGTGCAAATCAATAAAATATGCTCCAAAGCTTACCATTTAACAATTTATAACAATTCTCAACTCCTCTCGAAAAGTCAATAAAGTCAATCCTCGGGCCCACGTGCCCAGATTCAAGAAATTTTAGAAGATAAACTTTATCCATAATCATACGAACTCAAATATATAATTAGTTTCAAATTCCATGTCAAAATTCGTGGTTAAAATTCAAAAATACCAATTTCTATGCTTTCTTCAAAATCCCACAACTTCTACTAATTTTCATATTAAGATCCATATATAAACCATGTTCTTAACTCAAAATAAGCGGGAATTACTTACCTCGACATGGATGATAAAAATCTTCCCTCCAAGAGCTCTAAAAATTGCCAACCAAATGAAAATGGGAGGGAAATGGGCTAAGCCCCACATTAAATCATTCTACTGAGGTCTGGTTTTCTTCTTCACGATCGCAAAAAGACCCTCGCGATCACGAAGGCCAAAATTACTGCCTCCACATTTTTCCTCTATGCACTCGCGAAAAGAAGGCCGCGTTCGCGAAGCCTTGTGACCCCTGCCCTTCGCGTTTGTGGGCCATGAGCCGCGTTCGCGAAGGCTTAAAACGTGACAGGCCCTAGCTCCCCTTCCTTTTTGCGACAACCAAATCGTGTTCGTGTAGGCTTCCCCAGCCTCTGCTCTGCGTTCGCATCTCCTTCATCGCGTTTGCGATGGGCAAATCCCAGTATCCCCCAAAAATCTTCTTCGCGTTCGTGCAGAAGGAAACCAGACATCAACAAACAGTGACAAAAAAAAGAGATTTGATCCAAAACCACCCAAGTCCTGATACCTTATACAAACTTATGCAAAGGCTCATAATTCCACAAATAACATCAAAATCATGAATCGATGATCAAAATCTTTCCTTTAATTTCCAAACTTCGACGAACGCTTCCGAATCATATCAAAACATTCCGGAATGACGCCAAACTCACGCACAAGTCACACATTATGATGCAAAACTATTTCAAAGCTCGAAACCCTAAATAGACATCGGTACCATAAAAATACACTTCAAACCAGACTTAGGAAATTCTAAAATCTTCAAAATGCCAACTTTCCACAATAAGCGCCGAAATACTCTCGGGCGACCCGATACTCAACCCGAATATACGACCCAAGTCCGAAATCATCATACGAACATATTGGAACCTTCAAATTCAGATTCTGAGGCTGATTTACTCAAAATTCATACCTTGGTCAATTCTTCCAACTTAAAGCTTCCGAAATTAGAATTTTCCATCCTTATCAACTCTGAACTTCTCAAAATTCAATTTTGACCACACGTACATGTTATAATACCTGAAGTGAAGCTACTCAAGCTCTCAAATTGCTGAATGACACGCTAGAGCTCAAAACAACCATTCAGGTCGTTACATTCTTGGTCAACACAACCTTATTGGATTCAAAAGAAATCTTAACCCCAACCTTTCCTAATAATCCCACAGAGACCAAATTGGCTCGAATACTAAGAATGTACAATTCAACATTCATTGTGAGAGTTTCACCAGATTTGAATTCGAGAAGAACTTTGACTTTTCCAAGAAGTTGAGTAGTTTTTGATTCACCAAGATAGACAACTTCTTCTCCTTCCTCAACTTGGGTGTAATATACACCGTCTTTTTTGTTAGCACATATGTGCCTAGTGGCACCAGAATCTAACACCCAATCTTTCACATTGGCCACAAAATTGACTTGGAAACAACCGCAAAAATTATATCATCCACTTTGGCTTAACTCAAATATACTTTAGCCTTACCGGGATTGTCATTCCCAAACCTTTTCCGGCATTGAGCAGCATGATGGTCAGGTTTGCTATACACAAAGCAGTTGCCTTTTTTTTGAAGGTTTGATTGTTGGGTTTGGGCTTATAATCATTTATTTTATCATACATCTTTGATTTGTTCTGACGTTTGTTGTCCTCCACAATGTTGGCTTTAGTAGCAATCTTCTATTCTTTGTCAGCAATAACTTATTTGCGGTTAAAATAATCTCCATAAAAAATTACAATTTTTGAAACATCAGGAAAAAATTTGGCATAGGTAATTAGTGATGGAACAACAACAGAAATAGTAGGTGCAGCGGGTGTAGTAGCAATAACAACAATATTAGTAGTGTTATTCTTCATAATAACAACGTGTAAATATCCTTAAGATTGTTGTAAAAATATTTAACTATGAAGAATAAAATTTATCTTGAAGCATGTTAAGGACACTGTCCTTAAGGATATTTCGCCTAAACCGTGATGAATATTATTAGGCATATCCCCCAGGATTCAATAAACTCTACTAGTATTACTAGGAGCATAAACAACAAAGATTAATCAAAAGAAAACCCGATACAAAAGAAAAGGGGAATAAAAGTTTTTACATTTTTCATACACTCCAAATGAGCACAAACATATACTTCTATATATTGGCAGAGGTTTCGAAAAGTTATAACTGTCAATATAATAAGCTTATAAAAGCAATTTAATCCATTCAAATGTCAGATTCAATGCCAAAAAGTAATATTAGAAACGTTAGAGTAATAGGCCAACATTAGAATAATAAGCCATTAAGGCTAATAGTAATGCCAAATTTCAGTTACAAATCGTATCCAGACGTTAGAAACTCAAAGTTGCTTATTATTTTTAAGATTGTTTACCTCAAAATACGAGTAACAATTAAACATGGAATGTGGTTATAAGGATGTGATCTTATTCAATGCCAATTGATAAATGACTGAATAAATAAGTGAATTAAATGATTGAAATGGATCAAACCAGTGCTGTTTGCAAGATGTCGGCCTTGATTTGGAATAGGCTCGAGATCAAGCGTTAAGAGCAACAAGGACAATTGAGAATTATAAGCGAGTAAAAGAGCATAGTGTTTTATTTTTTCTCAGTAATAGCGTGCGTGATTCATATATATCGCTTACAAATGAACATGGTTACTCTTTATATAGTAGAGGAATCCTAAATAAAGTATAACTCTAATTTCGGAAACAAAATGCACGATTGATATTAATAACCGTTAAGGGTCCTATCAATCCCGAGATTTTCACCGAGATTTGTGGTCAATAATGAATATCTCGTTATTCCGTTATTCGATGTCGATCTTGTCCGATATCGATCCTTAGGTCATCATTTTCTTTGAGCTTGTGCTTGCTTCGATATGAACTTAACCTCGAGGCAGACACTTGAGCCCATAAAATCGGACGTGCTCGATTTTAACCCTATACAGATAGTCTCCGCATTTCTTAGAATGAAAATATATAAAACGATTTGAGCCTCGATTCCCCTATACCTCGATCATGACGTTGTTTCCATGACGTAAGCGATGGATGTGACTAAAACGTCCAATCGGTTCAGTTCCCCAAAAACCATAAATGTATGTCAGTCGTCGGTCGGCCAATAGTGATACCGAACCGTCGTCACAAGCCTATAAATACCACCTATTTTGTTGATTCAAACTTTACTCTGCTATGATTATAAAATCTTAACTCCCCAATTCTTGTCATATTTCTTTCCTCGCCGCCAGTTATGCCACTGTTGCTTCAACCGGAGCCACTAATTCTGTATCTTTCTTCCACCTTTTACAAATTTATAAATGGCAAAGACTTCCAAGACTGTGCCGCAAATAAAGAGAGCTTCATCTTCTTCCTCCTAGTCGGCCGGTGATAAGACGCCAGTGGAGCTCCACATCGAGGAATGTGTCCCGTGGCCAATCGAACTAACTTTTGAATTCAAAATCGAAAGACCCTCTTCAGTTCCAGGTTGCTGTGAGTCCATGTCCAGATATATCTGCTCAATATCGAAAAGCGATCTCGAGAGGGTGAATAAGGACTATGGTTGGGAAAATATGGAAGTGGTGGTTCCTTCCCTTGAGGAGGACATCACCACCTACGTGAAAAGTTATTTGAGCGTATATACCTACCCTTTCACTCTGGGTCCCGTAGATCTAATCATACTTGACTTCTGCCGCCTGTACTGGGTAACCCTCGGTTAGATCTACCCCTCATTCTGGTGTATTGTTAACTTGATCAGGATCTTCTCGAGCAAGGTCTAGGGAATGACCTTCACCCTCGACCATCTGATAAGTTTGTACAACCCTCGTCTTTAACGAGGTGGGTTGATAAAGCAGCATCGTCGAGCCACGGAGACGGTGTTCTCAAGTATCGATGAAGATAAGGACCAGGGATGGATGGGTCGGTTCATCCGCAAGACCTATGACCTGATTCTGGTCGAGAAGATGCCATTCCGCGAGGAATGGAACATGAAACGTAAGTGCAACTTTGTCACTAGTACCTATAGTGTCACTTCTTTTATCCCTTTTCTGGCTCATGCCTTCTTCTTATGGTGCAGCTTCTCCTTGGTTTCCCGATGCTATTCCGGATCTCAAAGGCTGGGTTCAACAACTGGCCTCCACCTCTTCTTATGCCGACCGTTGCTGGCGTAATTTGACTAAAAGCCGATGGGATGCCAAAAACCATGGTGAGTTTCTTTGCTTGTGCATCGAGGTTTCCCTCGTAGTGTAATCCTTATTTATTTGGTTTCTTTGTGTATAGGTCTTAGTGAGACTGTGGCCATGAGGCCTCCTCCGCCTGGGGAAGAGGAGGCATCGAAGCCAAACAAGGAGAGGAAGAGGTTAAAAACTTCCCCTTCCGAGACCCTCAAGCCCAAAAAGAACAAATCTTGGAAGTCAAAAGACGAGCCTCATGCTCGTCGAATTGACATCGTTCAGCGACTCCGAGAGGAAGACAAAGAGGGTGAAGATGACGGTTGCCCGCTGGTGACTCGAAAGAGGGAAAACACTAAAGCTTCCATGAGTGTCGAGACGGCAGTGCTCGAGGAGGTTCCACCTCGGGCCGAGGGAATTTCAGAAGAGGGCCCGAGTATAGTCCCCGAGCAATCGGGTGGTGAAGATACTTCGTGCTGCGATAACCAGCCGGCGGATGCGCCCGAAGGGACTATCCCGGAGGCCCTTTAGAGAAGAGAAAATGTCCCAAGTGATTCACTTGGGTTAATCAACATTGGTGACTCGCCTCTTGGACCCTCATTCTCCGAGGGGTAGTTCCAAGATGCTCGAGCCATGGGTACTCCTGACGTGGGAGAGGCCCATGAAGGGAACGACATATTCCGGGACTGGTTTGCCGGAGTCGACGATGGCCTCGAACTAGATGCATCGTTCGTGTTCGACGAGGCTCAGCGGTTTTCGAAGCAAGTTTTATTTTTTCGTATTTACATTTGTGTTTACTTCATATTTCTTCAATCTTGACCATTTTTCTGTGTATATAGGCCATGGTTCTTCACCAAGAAGCATATTCAAAATCCAAGGCCGAGCTATCTCGGTATGATACCGAGCTCAAGAAGCTCATAGAGGAGAGAGATGGCCTCAAACTCCTCTATATTAAAAAGGTAGAGGAGATTATGACCCTTTGAGCTGAACTCATGAGGGCTCATCAAGATCAGACCAAGCTCATTTGAAAGGTAATGTACTTTCTTGAAAGTTTGCTAATCGTTAGCTCAAATTTGGCAACTAACCCTTTATTTTTGCAGTTTCATCGAAAGGGTGAGCTGGTGGAGTAGCTTCGAGAGGAGGACAAAATGAAAGAAGTCGAAACTCTGGGTTGGAGACAGCACATGGAGCGTCTCACCTCGGAGAAGGATATACTTCAGGCCCAACTGGCATCAGTCGAAAGCCAGCTCGAAGCTGTGATGGAGGAAAATTCGGCTCGAGCTCGGAAGATTAAAGAGCTCGAGGCTAAGCTGGCCTCCGAGCTTTCTAAGGCTAAGTATGATGCAGAGGCACTTGTGGCCTCTTACCGAGCTGATGTCGAGGCTGCCAATCTGCGGGAACAGGAGATCTCTGTTGCAGCTGAAATTAGATTGCCGTGTGTAGTGGTTCATGCTAGCGACAATCTCGGAGAGAGGCTCTCGAGAAAGTACACTCCCGTTGCTTCGACCTCTCGGCTGACATCGAAAACGTCAAAATTTTGGAGGTCGAGGCCACAGCCTTGCTGTCTGATGAAGATGAGTCAGTCAGCGGGTATGACAGTAGAGAGGGTGACGGTGAGGCCGTTGAAGAAGCGGCTCCTGAAGATGTGGTTCCCGAGGATGTGGCTCCCGGTATAGAGTAGACCTTTAGGATTTTTTTAATCTTTTGTGTGTAAGAACTTGATTGTCCTTTTGTACAATATATTCGATGTATAATAGAAAGTTTTTCTTTGATGACTTCATAAATTTCCCTTTCATGCCTTCGTATGTTTCTTTGCCTTCATTGAAAACGTTGAAAATTTTTACTGTTGTAGTTAAACTCGTAATTGAAATAAACCCTTAAGCTTGTGAACCCTTAAGTTTTTGGGTGACATGAGGGAAAGTCCCCGAGTCTGAAATTTGTTTGATACCTTATTTTGGGGGTGTTTCGATCGAACTGATAGATGTGTTATCTTAAATAATCAAGTTCGGATGAATCCTGAATATAGGATAAAGTAAACCCTTAGGTTCTTATCAAACGATTATTCGAGTTCACCGTACTATATCCTTTAGGTGAATCTCCGAGCTGGGATTGACATTTGTTTGAGCTCGGAATATTGGAACCCTTAGGTTCGAACCCTTAGATTCGAATCGAGTGAGGACGAGGTCTCGAATTCTAATTGTATTGGCCCTTAGGCTCTTATATTGTCCCTTAGGCTCTTTAGCTCGGGCCAATTCGGCCTCTAAAATGGCTATTATTTTTCCCTTTTCGGATAAAAAACTTAGTGAAAATTTCTTAGGATTTAGCGTATATTTTTTATACCCAATGGGTTGTTTGAGGGTCTGATGATCGAACCCTACTTTTCTTTTTGTGTCTTAACATTTTTGTGTTAAATTAATAAGATACCTCTTGAGGTTTTTTCGAAAGCTGATATTATTGAAGCCTTTAAATTATTCGAGGTCGGAGTTGATCGAAGCCCTTTTTTATTTTCTTTGCCGAGGGTATCCTTATTTAACCGATTTTCAAAGTATTTGAAGGCCTTTTGTTTATAGTGGAAGTCGGACGTCTCCGAGCCGCGTTATTTTGGCCGTAGCCTTTAATATGGCTATAGCCTTTAATGTGGTTGTAGCTTTCGGGTATGTCTCTTGGACTTACTTCCCGATAACACTTAGTCCCCGAGTATGGTGGCCTTGGCTTATATATCAAGGGTGCCTATTTGAGGTCTTATGATTTCGAACTTAGAGAGATCAAGTGCACAGTCCCCAAGTGTTTGAGGTATGCTTGTACTTGGCCCTTGAGTAATTTTTCACAAGTGTTAGTTTTGCACAATAGATCAGAATCATAAGTACATGACTCATATGGTAGAAAATTTACTTCGAAACATAAGATGTTTCGAGAAAAGAATGCTTCTTTGAATAATTTATGCATGCGTACATGTTTTGTTGTCAGGACTTGGTTAATCTATATGAGCATGGTTCATTCGACCGTTTGGCCCATTACAAAATTCTTCCTATCGAAACCCATCGACACTAGGTACATTTCTCGAACACATACATTCCGAGGGTGATACCCCCCTAGTATTCGAGGTTGATTGTAAAGAAGCCTTGGATACTGTTGACTTATCCTCAGGTAGCACATAGTTGTTGCCTCATTAAAAACTTCACCGGAAAAACCCATTCGGGATAAAAATCGATCTAAGGGAAAAAAGAGTGCAACGCGTAGTTTAAAACCCGAGGTCTCGATTTCTTGGATCGAATTCCTGCAATGAGTTAGTTTTGAATATTTATGTAAATGAAAGAAAATAGAAAGTCATACATTAGCAATAGTACTGCTTAAGGAGCGATATGTTCCAGTTGTTCGGCAATGGTTCATCGTTCATTTTTCTGAATTTGTAAGACTCTTTTTCTGACATTGTTGAGGATCTGGTAAGGTCCTTCCCAATTAGGACCAAATTTCCCTTTATTAGGGTCTCGAGTGTTGATGGTGACTTTTCTTAGGACCATGTCCCCGACTATGAAATGGCGAAGGTTAGTTCTTCTATTGTAGTATCTCTTGATTCATTGCTTTTGTGCTGCCATTCAAGCGAGTGCAGCTTCTCGTCTTTCATATAACAACTCGAGGCTTGTACTTATGGCCTCGTGGTTTGATTCCTCTATTGCATATCAAAATCTAGAACTGGGCTCTCCAACTTCGACCTCTATCAAGGCCTCTAAGCCATATACGAAGGAAAACAGAGTTACTCTGGTACTGGACTTCAATTTTTTCCAATACGCCCATAGAACCTCGGGAAATGTTTCTCTCCACTTCCCTTTGGCTTCGTTTAGCCTTTCCTTCAAGTTTTGGATGATAGTCTTGTTCGTTGATTCGGCTTATCCGTTCCTACTATGGTGATACGGTGTTGATAGTATCCTATTTATTTTGTGATCTTCGAGGAATTTCGTTACTTTGCTGCCGACAAACTGTTTGTCATTATCACATACTATTCCCGCGGGTATCCCGAATCGACATGCGATGTGAAAAATCGATCACTTCTTTTTCCCTAACTTTTTTGAAGGCCTGAGCTTCAACCCATTTAGAGAAATAGTTCGTCATAAATAATATGAATTTTGATTTACATGGGGCCGATGGCAGAGGGACAATGATGTCCATTCCCCACTTCATGAATGGTCATGGGGATAGGACCGAGTGAAGTTATTCGCCAGGCTGGTGGATCATCGGTGCAAACCTTTGACATTTATCGCATCTTCGAACAACTTCTTAGAGTCTTTTTCCATGCTATCCCAATAATATCCTGCTCTGATGACCTTTAGAACTAGTGATTTCTCGTAGAACATAGTCAGTATCTCCTGGTCCCAAGCATACTTCCAATGGACCATCGAACGTCCTCCTATACAATGTCCCGTCTTCGTCTAATGTGAATCGAGCGGCTTTGGTCCGTAAGGCCCTCGATTCTTTTGGATCCGACGGTAGTTTCCCATTCTTCAAATATTCGATATATTTGTTTCTCCAGTCCCAAGTCAGACTCGTTGAGTTTATTTCAGCATGTCCTTCCTCGATCACAGATCTCGAGAGTTAGACAACAGTCCCCGAGCTGATATCATCTTCTTCGAACGATGACCCCAAATTGGCAAGTGCGTCGGCCTCGGTGTTATGCTCTCGATGTACGTGTTGTAAAGTCCATTCTTTAAAACAGTGCAAGGTTACCTGCAATTTGTCTAAGTACTTTTGCATCCTATCTTCTCGAACTTCGAAGGTCCCGTTTACCTGGTTTACCACCAGTAGGGAGTCGCACTTAGCTTCGATTACTTCCGTCCCCAAGATTTTAGCTAGATCGAGACCTGCATTCATGGCCTCATACTTGGCCTCGTTGTTAGTCAATTTGGCAGTTTTAATGGATTGTCTAATTACATTGCCCATAGGCGATTTCAAAATAATACCGAGCCCGGACCCTTTTACATTCGAAGCACCGTCTGTAAAGAGGGTCCATACCCCCGTTGAAGAACCCAATTTGAGTAGAAGTTCCTTTTCCACTTCGGGTACGAGAGTTGGCATAAAATCGGCCACGAAGTCTGCTAAAATTTGAGATTTAACGGCCGTTCGGGGTTGATATTCGATATCATACCCGCCAAGCTCGATGCCCCATTTGGCCAATCGACCCGATAATTCGGGCTTGTGCAAAACATTTCGGAGTGGATAAGTGGTGATCACACATATGAGATGGCACTAAAAATATGGCTTTAATTTTCTAGATGCACTTATTAATGCAACTGCCAATTTTTCTAAGTGTGGATACCTAGTTTCAGCATCTCCTAATGTCCGGCCTTGTTCTTCTAGATCTAACACACCACTTACCGCTATCTCGGACACTGCAAAGTATAGGTACAACTTCTCATCTGCCTTTGGAGTGTGGAGAAAAGGTGGGCTCGATAGGTATCGTTTTGAGTAAGGAAAGAACCTATGGCCTCGGTCTGATGACATCAAAATGAATCGGCACAGGGCAGCTATCCGTCCGGTTAGCCTCTGGACGGCTTTCACAATGTCCATGACGGTGATATCCTCGATGTCCTTAATCTTATCAGGGTTGATCTCGATTCCCTGATTTGATACCATGAAGCTGAGGAATTTTCCCAAGCTGACCCCGAAAGTGCGCTTTTCGTGGTTAAGCTTCATGTTGTACTTCCTCAAAATTTTGAATGTCTCCTGCAAATGATTCAAATGGTCCTTTGTGCCCAGGGACTTAACTACATATCGTCAATGTAAACTTTCATTGATTTACCTATATGTTCTTCGAACATCTTGTTAACAAGGCGTAGGTATGTAGCTCCCGCATTTTTAGCCCGAAGGGCATTACATTATAACAATAGGTCCCAGACTTAGTGATAAAAGAAATCTTTTCTTGATCCTCTGTGTCCATCTGGATTTCATTGTACCCAGAATAGGTGTCGAGAAAGGTAAGAATCTCGTGGCCGGCCGTGGCATCGATCATTCAATCGATGTTAGGCAAGGGAAAAGGGTCTTTTGGACATGCTTTATTCAAGTCCTTATAGTCTACACACATTCTAAGTTTGTTCCCCTTTTTGGGGACTACGACTACATTGTCTAACCATTCGGGATATTTTACCTCCCGAATGGACCATATATTGAGAAGTTTGGTTACCTCGTCCTTGATGAAAGCGTGCTTTACCTCAGACTGGGGCCTTCTCTTTTGTTTTATCTGTCTGAACTTGGGATCCAGGCTCAGCCGATGAGTTTTTATCTCCGGTGGGGTTCCTGTCATGTCTAAATGGGACCATGCAAAGAAATCTATGCTATCAATAAGAAATTGAATGAGTTTTTTCCTGAGTTCGGGGGTCAATCCCATTCCCAGTTATACCTTTCGTTCGGGTAGATACTCCATCAGTATCACATGTTCCAACTCTTCGACCGTTGACTTGGTTGCATCTGATTCTTCGGGAATCATGAAAGTTCGAGGAGTGAGAAAATCCTCTTCTTCTTCCTCGATTACCTGTTTCTCCGATTCGGTCGAGGCTGGGGGCGGTGATTGCTATTTGGTCGCCTGCTTATCTTTGACGCTCGATTTTTCCGAGGTCGAAGGTGTTGATATCAGCGTCACCTCGTCAACTACAAATATTTCCTTTGCAGCATGTTATTCTCCGTAAACTGTTTTCACACCATCCACCATTGGGAACTTCATGTTGTGGATCCATGGCCTTCCGAGCAGTGCATTGTACCTCATGTCGCCTTTGATGACATGTAATTTTGTGTCTTGGATAGTCCCGGCCACGTTTACTGGTAGAACTATCTCCCTTTTGTTATTGTTTCACTAGCCATGTCGAATCCGTTTAGGACTCGAGTGCAGGTACAATTTGGTCTAGCAGGCCGAGCTGATCTACGACCCTCGATCTGATTATGTTTGCTGAGCTACCTGGACCCACTAGAACACATTTAACTTGAATTTTATTTAACATAATAGAAATTACCAAGGCGTCGTTGTGTGGATGAGAGATGCCTTCTGCTTCTTCGTCATTGAACGATAGAGTGCCTTCGAACATATAGTCTCGAGTCCGTTTTTCTTTGGTGATCGACACCTTGGTGCATTTGAATATAGGCCCTTGTGGGACGTCGACCCCGCCGACGATCAAGTGAATGACATGCTGGGGTTCTTCTTGCTCGTTCTTTTTGTTGGCGTCTCTTTCTCTGAAGTGATTTTTGGCTCGATCACTGAGGAATTCTCGCAGGTGGCCCTCGTTGAATAATCAAGCTACCTCCTCTCTCAACTATCTACAGTCTTCGGTCCTATGTCCATGCGTGCCAAGATACTTACACATTAAGTTTGGGTTCCTTTAAGAAGGGCCAGTCTGTATAGGCCTGGACCACCTGGTGTCTTTGTTCCTTCCGATAGCCCATACAATCCCCGATGCATCGACACTGAAATTGTACTCCGATAATCGAAGAGCCTCTGTGCGATCTGCATATTTGTCGAAGTAAATTTTACTCATTATTCCCCGAGAATTCTGCCCTCGGTCACCCCTTCGATCGTTCCAGGCGGAGTTTCATCCCGGACCATTATTCCTTCGATTTGAAACATACGGCTGATACCAATCTTTATTCGACCTCGATTCCTTATCAATATCTCTCTGGTTTTTACTTGTCGACTGGTTTGGATGTACTGAACCTGAAGGGGCTCCCAATTGGTCGTCTTTGACCCTAATCTTCGACTGAATCGGTTGTGAACATCTTCCCAAGTCACAGCCGGGTAATCGATCAAGTTTTGTTTCAACTGGCGTGATCCAATCGAACTTCACTCGTTTAATCCTTGGGTGAAAGCATGAACAAGCCAATCATCAGTGACCGGTGGTAATTCCATTAGTTCCATCTAGAATCGATATACGAACTCCCTTAGCATCTCGTTATCCCTCTTATTTACTTTGAAGAGATCCAATTTTCTTGTGGCCCCAGCATGTTCCTTTACCAACGAATCCGCCAACATGGCGAATGAATCGATAGAGTTCGGCGGCAAGCTATGGTACCAGATCATAGCTCCCTTCGACAGGGTCTCCCCGAATTTCTTTAGTAGTACAGACTCGACTTCGTCATCCTCCAAATCATTACCTTTTATGGCGCACATATAAGAAGTAACATGCTCATTGAGGTCTGAGGTTCCGTTGTATTTAGGTATATCTGGCATACAGAACTTCTTTGGGATGGACTTCGGATCCGCACTCAGAGGGAATGGTTTTTGCACAAATTTCTTGGAGTCCATTCCCTTTAAGATCAGTGGTGCCCCCGGTATCTGGTCAACTCGAGAGTTATGAGTTTCCACTTTCCTATCGTTGGCCTCGATTTTCTTTTCTCCCGATTCTATTCTCTTAGTAAGCTCCTCGAGCACTGAGTTTGACCCTCTCTGTGCACACTCCCCTCGGGGTCTGCGCCTAAATCCACATTCAAAGAAACATGAGAACTGACATCAACCGGGTTGACGGGCGGTGCTCCTCCGAGGTCAGCCTGTGGCACCTCGATTCTTGGGGCGATAACATTCCCGTTTTCTCCGTGTACTCCGAGGTCTTTGTCACCGTGTGTAGATGTGTTTTGCATGATTCAACCTAAAAACAAAATTCTTGACAAGAAACAAGCGTAAATAGTGTGTTATACCAGAATTAGCACTGAACAATCACTATTATCGATTTGGAATAGGCTCGAGATCAAGCGTTAAGAGCAACAAAAACCATAAGAACAACAAGGACAATAGAGAATTATAAGCGAGTAAAAGAGCAAAGTGTTTTATTATTTCTTAGTAATAGCATGCGTGATTCATATATATCGCTTAGAAATGAACAGGGTTCCTCTTTATATAGTAGAGGAATCCTAAATAAGGTATAACTCTAATTTCGGAAACAAAATGCACGATTGATATTGATAACCATTAAGGGTCCTGTCAATCCCGAGATTCCTGCCGAGATTTGTGGTTGATTACAGATATCTCGTTATTCCGTTATTCGATGTCGATCTTTCCCGATCTTGATCCTTCGGTCTTCGTGTTCTTTGAGCTCGGGCTTGCTTCGATATGAACTTAACCTCGAGGCAGACCCTTGAGCCCATAAAATCGGGTGTGCTCGATTTTAACCGTATACAGAGATATTAACATTATTTTTCAACAATTTATTTTCGGAGAAACATGTATATTAATTTAATAAAAGTTTGAACTGCTTTATCAAATTACACATGTACCATCCTAATTTTTATGCCAATATACAATAAAACAGAAAAAATGCTATAACCGAATTGGTTGGTTTATAGTATAAGGTAATATTTTCATCGATTTTAAAGCCCTAAATGTTAGTATCCCTTACCTAGTTCAATAAGGAAAAAATTTAAGAAGCAAAACATAGTTGAATCTAAAGTCCTAGATATTTAGAAAATTAACTTAAATTAGAATTTTGTCCAATGTAAAATCTGTTTTAAATAGTTAAAAAGACGCACAACATTTCTTTAAGAGGTTTATGATTTTAATGTGATATAGATATATGATGTAGAGTAAGGTTATTACGAAAGTTTGCATCCTAAACTCAGTAAGTATAATGTAAAACACCTACTAGGAAAATAGAAAGAAAATCAAAACCTTATTTGATCAATGTCCTTATACTTAAAAATCCTACTAGGAAAATAGAAAGAAAATCAAAACCTTATTTGATCAATGTCCTTATACTTGATCAAAAGAAGATCTAATAAGCTTACTGTTACTTAATTATATCGGAAAAAATTGAAATTATTAAATTATAAGAGGTTTACGAAATTTCATAGCGAAAACAACAACATAGCCGCCCAGGGAACGAAGTGCCTCCGGTTGACCTCGAGGGAGTACCAGTCGCGGACCCCATCGACGTTAGTTCCCATGTTGCCATTAATGCAAATCTGACTGTCGACCCCGAAAATAGCGTCTGCATAGACATTCGATCAACCAATCAGAATGCACAGGGCGGCGAATAAGGCGGTATCAGCCTTCGAATAGTATTCAAAATGTTGCAGACTCAACAAGCTGCAATAGCACAACTCCAAACCCTATCGCAGGAAGTTGTTCACAGGGCCGAACCAGTGCCGGGAAGATCAAACGTAAATGAATCAGGGGCCGACCCTGCAATCATGAAAATGCTCGAGGAGCTCACAAAGCGAATTGAATCGGGGGAGAAGAAGATTGAAGCAAATGATAAGAAAGTGGAAACGTATAACTCCAGAGTTGATCAAATTCCGGGGGCACCACCGATTTTGAAGGGTTTGGATTCATAGAAGTTCGTGAAAAAGTCTTTCCCTCCCGAGCACGGCTCCTAAACCTATTCCAAAGAAATTTCGCATGCAATAAATTTCCAAGTATAATGGAACTACTGACCCTAACGATCATGTCACTTCTTACATGTGCAATAAAGGGGGAACGATCTAGAGGACAATGAGGTTGAGTACGTACTGCTGAAGAAATTCGGAGAGACCTTATCAAAGGGCGCGATGATATGGTACCATAATTTTCCACCCAACTCCATTGATTATTTTCCCATGCTCGTGAATTCCTTCATTGAAGCACACACCGGAGACATAATGGTGGAGACTAGGAAGTCGGACCTCTTCAAAGTGAAGAAGAAAGACAATGAGATGCTCAAGGAGTTCGTATCTCGTTTCCAAATGGAACGTATGGATCTACCCCCAGTCGCTGATGATTGGGCCGTTCAGGCTTTCACTCAAGGGATAAACATACGAAGTTCAGTGGCCTCGCAACAGTTAAAGCAAAATTTGATCGAATATCCAGCTATCACCTGGGCCGATGTGCATAATCGGTACCAGTCAAAGATTAAGGTCGAGGACTCCTTCCAGGTTCGTTTACGCAATCAGGCCCGTCGACACAGCTAAAAGGGATATTGATCGGGAACCACATTCAAACAAAGATCGATATCAGGCATACGGTGGAGATTGGAGAAACAACGGGCCTGGACGCAACCCTGTTCGAAACAATAGAAGAAATGATCGAGGACAAAGCTCTCAAGGTATCATGAGTAAGAGTGGTTTCGACAGGAATGTCGATCCCAAAGAAGCACCACGACTATCGGAATACAACTTCAACATTGATGCATCAACTATTGTATCAGCTATCGGGCGTATCAAGGACACTAAGTGGCCTTGACCTCTGCAGACTGATTCAGCCAAGGGAAATCCTAATCAGATGTGCAAGTATCATGTCACCCATGGTCATAGAACAGAATATGGCAGACAACTAAGGGAAGCGGTAGCCCGATTGTTCAACGAGGGGCATCTTCGAGAATTCCTAAGTGATCAGGCTAAGAACCATTTCAAGAACCGCGATTCAAACAAATAGAATGAACAAGAGGAGCCACAACACGTAATCCACATGATTGTTGGAGGGGCCGATATCCCTCAGGGGCCCGTATTCAAATGCACCAAGTTGTCGATCACAAGGGAAAAGTGGACTCGTGATTATGTACCGGAAGGGACCTTATCTTTCAACAACGAGGATGGTGAGGGGATCTTACAACCCCACAACAACGCACCGGTAATATCTGTTCTTATGAATAAAACTCAAGTTAAACGTGTTTTGATTGATCCAGGTAGCTCGACCAACATTATACGATCGAGGGTCGTAGAACAGCTCGGCCTACAGGATCAAGTTATGCCCGCATGCCAAGTACTTAACGGCGTCAACATTGCATGTGAAACCACCAAAGGTGAAATTACTTTACCAGTGAACGTGGTCGAGACCATCCAAGAAACAAAGTTCCATATGATCGAAGGAGAAATGAGGTACAACACCCTATTCGGAAGGCCATGGATCCATAGCATGAGGGCAGTACCCTCGACCCTTCACCAGGTTCTGAAGTTCCCGGCACCAGAGGGAGTCAAAACGGTGTACGGAGAGAAGCCCTCCGCCAAGGAGATATTTATAGTCAATGAAGTTACACTGATATCGTCACTCTCATCAACAATGTGATTGGATTTGAAGGGAAAATAGGAGGCCAAAAAGCAACCACAGACACCGGCCTCGACCAAATCGGAGAAGCAAGGGACAGACGAGGATGACGACTATTGAATCCCTCGATCCTTCATAATTTCTAATGATTCCGACGCTACCAAGTCAACGGTTGAAGAGCTGGAACAAGTCATACTGATCGAGCATCTTCCCGAACGAAATGTATACCTAGGCACGGGATTAACCCCCAGCTCAGGAAGAAACTTATTCAATTCATTTTAGCTAATATGGATTTATTTGCTTGGTCCCATCTCGATATAACAAGGATCCCAACTGAAATCACTACCCATAAATTAAGCCAGGACCCGAGGTTTCATCTGGTGAAGAAAAAAGAAGGCCCCAGTCCGAGGTTAAACATGCATTCATCAAGGACGAGGTAACCAAACTTCTCAAAATAGGGTTCGTTCGGGAAGTAAAGTATCCCGAATGGTTAGCAAACGTAGTGGTGGTCCCAAATAAGGGAAATAAACTTAGAATGTGTGTAGATATAAAGACCTGAATAAAGCACACCCTAAGGATTCTTTTCCTTTGCCTAATATCGATCATATGATCGATGCCACGGCCGGCAACGAGATTCTCAATTTTCTCGACGCCTACTCTGGGTACAATCAAATACAGATGAACCAAGAGTATCAGGAAAAGACCTCGTTTATCACTAATTCCGACACCAATTGTTATAATGTAATTTCGTTCAGTCTAAAAAATGTTGGTGTAACTTATCAACGCCTAGCAAATCGAATGTTCGAAGAACAAATAGGAAAATCAATGGAAGTTTATATCGATGACATGTTAGTTAAGTCCCTACGAGCAGAGGACCATTTAAGGAATTTACAAGAGTCATTTGATATACTGAGGAAGTACAATATGAAGCTCAACCCAGAAACGTGTGCGTTCAGGGTTAGCTCGGGCAAGTTTCTTGGTTTCATGGTGTCCAATCGGGGGATCGAGATCAAACCCGATAAAATCAAAGCTATCGAGGATATCACGATAGTAGATAATGTAAAGTTCATGCAAAGGCTAACAGGGCGCATAGCCTCCCTAAGGCGATTAATTTCGAGATCCTCAGATAGGAGCCATCGATTCTTCTCACTACTTAAGAAGAAGAGTAATTTTACATGGACTCCAAAATGCCAACAGGCCTTGGAGGAACCAAAAAAGGTATTTATCGAGCCCGCCGCTGCTTCATACCCCGAAAGCAAACGAACAACTTTGCTTGTATTTGGTAGTCTCGGAGATAGCGGTAAGTGGAGTCCTGGTCCGAGAAGAACAAGGTACGCAATTCCCTCTCAATTATGTTAGTTGGACCTTAGGTGAGGCTGAAACCAGATATCCACACTTAGAAAAATTAGCGCTTGCTTTAATAAGCGCCTCTAGGAAACTAAAGTCATAATTTCAATATCATCCAATATATGTTGTAACAACATATCCACTTCAAAATTTTTGCACAAACCCAAGATTTCGGGTCGATTGGCCAAATGGGCCGTAGAAATCAGTAAGGACAATATTGAATATCGACCCCGAATCACCATCAAGTCTCAAATCTTGGCAGATTTCGTGGCTAACTTCATGTAGGCCCTCGTACCCGAGGTTTAAAGAGAATTATTAATAAAATCGGGTACATCCTCGGGATTCTAGGCTCTCTTTACGGACAGTGCTTTGAACGCGAAGGGGTCCGGGCTAGGCATCATACTAAAACCACCCACAGGTAATGTAGTTAGACAATCTATCAAGACTGCAAAATTGACTAACAATGAGGCCGAGTATAAGGCCTTGATTGCAGGTCTCGAATTGACTAAAATCTTGGGAGCAGAGGTTATGGAGGCCAAGCGTGATTCCCTCCTCGTGATAAACCAAGCTAACATGACCTTTGAAGTCCTAGAAGGCCGAATGCAGAGATACTTGGATAAACTACAGCTGACTCTACATCGATTCAAGGAGTGGACCTTGCAACATATACCTCGAGAACACAACAACGAAGATGATGCCCTTACAAATTTTGGGTCATCGATCAAAGATGACGAACTCAACTCGGGGACTGTCGTACAACTCATGAAATCGATGATCAAAGAAGGTCACACCGAGACAAAATCCACAAGTTTAGCATGGGATTGGAGAAATAAGCACATAGAATATTTGAAGAACGGAAATCTTCCATCATATCTAAAGGGATTGAGAGCTCTACGCACAAAGGCAGCATGGTTCACCTTGTCCGAAGACGGAACGGTGTTTAGAAAGATATTCGATGGCCCGTTGGCAATATGTCTAGGAGATACCGAATACATCCTACGAGAAGTTCACGAGGGAACTTGTGGAAATCATTCCAGTGCCAAATTATTGGTCCACAGAGTAATCAGAGCGGAGTACTATTGGACCAATATGGAGAAAGATGCAAAGGAGTTCGTTCAAAATTGAGACAAATGCCAAAGGCATGCGTCGATGATTCATCAACCCGAGGAACCGCCACTCGATCTTATCCCTATGGTCGTTCATGAAATAGGGCATGGACATCGTCGTCCCTCTTTCATCGGCCCCAGGTAAGGCTCAATTTTTTTTTTATGACTGATTATTTCTCTAAGTGCTTTGAAGTGCAGGCTTTTCAAAAATCCAGAGAAAACGAGGTCATGGATTTTATCTGGGACCACATCATATGTCGATTCGGGATGCCATCCGAGATTGTGTGTGATAACGGAAATCATTCATCGGCAGCAAGGTGACTAAATTTCTTGAAGATCATAAGATCAAAAGAATCCTTTCAACACCTTATCACCCCAGTGGGAATAGACAAGCCGAGTCAACCAGCAAAACCATCATCCAAAATCTTAAGAAGAGATTGACCGGTGCCAAAGAGAAATGGAGAGAAATACTACCCGAAGTTCTATGGGTGTATCGCAAAACATCGAAATCCAGCACCGGAGCAACACCATTCTCATTAGTTTATGGATCTGAAGCTCTAATCTCGGCCGAGGTCGGAGAACCTAGCATCAGGTTGCGATATGCAACAGAAGAGTCAAATAATGAGGGCATGAATACGAGCCTAGAGTTATTGTATGACAGACGTGAAGCCGCCCTTGTCCGGTTGGCAGTCGAAAAACAGCGAATCGAAAGGTATTACAATCGAAGAGCCAATCTTCGACATTTTAACATCGGGTACTTGGTTCTAAGAAAAGTCACCCTCAACACCCGAAATCCGAATGAAGGAAAACTAGGTCCTAACTGGGAAGGACCATACCAAATTCTCGAAGTCACCGGAAAAGGATCCTACAAGCTCGGCATGATGAACGACGAATAACTACCGAGCAATTGGAACATATCACACCTAAACCGATACTACTGCTAAGGTACGACCCCTCTTCCATTTTCATTTCTAGTTTAAACTAACTCTTGTAGGTGTTCGACCAGAAAAAATGATAGATTCTTTGACACGAAGTCTTTAGGTCTAAAAGCACGTGTTGCACTCATTTTCCCTTAGACCATTTTTGTCCCAAATGGGTTTTCCGGTGAGGTTTTTAATGAGGCAACCATTAATCGAGCTAACTTAGAACAAATCAACAATATCTGAGGCTCCTTTGTAATCAACCTCAAATACTGGGGGGTATCGCCCTTGAATGTCAATTTTTTTATGAGAAAATTACTTCCTAGCAGTGGGGTCTCGATAGGTAAAATTTGTAAGGGCCAAACAGTTATATGAACCGTGCCCGCATAGGTTGCTCGAACCCTGGCACAAAACATGTACGCATGTATAATCATTTATAAAGAGAAGTATTTTCCTTGCTAATATCTTAAGCCTTAGAAAAGGTTTTTCTACTTTACAATTTCGTACTCTCGATCTATTATGGAAACGGGCTTAAGGGCCGATCATAACCAAAAGTTCAGATAATTACCCCCACACTCGGGGACTTTCGTCCGAAAAGGAAATTCGAATAAGCTTGAATTATTGAAACTTTGAAGTCGTAAGACCTTTTAGGCAACCCTCAATTTTTAAAGGCCACGGCCACCCCACTCGGGGACTGGTACTTCGAGCAAGCTCGAAGTAAAATGGGAAAATAAGCCCAACGGGAAGACCCTGTACTAAGAGGCTACGACCGAATTAACACGGTTCGGAGACTTCCGAATTCCGTAACAAAATAGGCCTTCAAATTCTTTCATAACTGGTTAAAAAGGCTATCCCCGGAAAAGTCGTAAAAGGCTTCGATAATATTAATCCTCGAAAACTCTAATGAATACAAAAAATTTTGAACTCTCGAACAATTCCTTATTTCATTCTAAGGAATTAAAACTTTTGTAAATACAAATGATAAAAACTTTTTCCAGCCGAAAAGGGGAGAAAGCCGTACTTATATAAACAATCTTTTTACAAAGGCCAGATCGGCCTAATACAAAAAATAAAAAAGTCTAAGGGTTGTTCTTACTTTGAGTTCGAGAGACCATTCTCGCTCAACTAAAAACCTAAGGGTTACTCTATTTCAAGCTCAAGGAGAGACTCGCTCGATAATAAAGCCTAAGGGCTATACTAATTCAATTTTAAGCAGATTGTCTCAACCTTGGACCTTAGAAATGCAACTTCATATAATCTTATGGAATTGTTGATCAGGTAGCGGTTGAATGAAAATAACATGGATTTCGCGCAAATCTGTGATTTGAGATTTTATCTTCGAATTGAATATTCTATTAAATAGAAGTAATTCATCATCATCGGTTAATATCAATGTAAATCAACCCATCATATTATGTATACGATTCAACATGCCAACTATTAAACAACTTATTAGAAATACAAGACAGCCAATCAGAAATGTCACGAAATCCCCCGCTCTTCGGGGGTGCCCTCAGCGTCGAGGAACATGTACTAGGGTGTATGTGCGACTCGTTTAGATCATGAGCTGGCACAAAAGCAAGAAAATGACTTTTACAGTATCAATGATCAGTACTGGTGAATGGGATAGGATGGAAGAAGGAACTTCATTCATTATTTAAAAAAACTCTATCATATCCCTCTATTGTGCATGAAGTTTATGGTTTCAGTTGGTGTAAATCCAACCACCTAAATTTAAGATGATAAGAAATTACAGCTTTTTCGTAGACGTTCACTTGCATCACATCATCTTCAACCAACCTCCACCCGAGAAGCTAAAGATTANTCTCTATAAAAATCCGAAACGGCCTTAAAAGAAATACAAAATATACAAATTCTAAAGGTCCTAGTCGTCTTCGAGAGTAGCATCTTCACTCTCGGTGCCTTCTCCACTTTCATATCCTCTCATGCTCTCAGAATCATCGTCATCGAGAAAGTCCAACAATCTAGCTTCAGCTTCAATCTCCTTAGCACTTTCGATCTCAGTTGTAAGATCGAAGCCACGAGCATGGATCTCCTCGAGAGTCTCTCTTGGAGACTGGCATTTAGCACGTTCGGCAACCCAATTTGCTCGAGCCTGAGAAGCTTCGGCAACTTCCTTTGCTCGAACCTGAGCACCTTCAACATCAGTCCAATATATGGCTACCACTGCATCACCATTACCTTGGTCGTTTTGATCTTCAATTCGTCCACTGCAAGTTTTGTCTGTGAGCAGCTTCTCTCGATCGGAAGTTGTTGAACCCAACCGAGACTGGAACTCCTCATTTTCTTAGCTTGCACCAAGGCTTTCTCTTTCATTCCTCGGAGTTGGGTTTCAGTTGAGGACAGTTGAGATCGGACAGCCTCCTTTTCTGAGGCAAGGCAATCCATGTTTTTCTTCCACGTCTCAGCCTTAAAGATTCTTCTTACGTGCTCGACCAGATCAGCTTTGTTCTTTCTAAGCCGCTTCTAGCTCAGCACGAAGTCTTTTTGCTTCCCCTTCTCTTTGCTCACTAAGAAGCTTGAAGGCATCTTTCTCCTCAGTGAGCCCTCGGATTTCAGCCCCATACCGGCTCAGCTCCCCTCGAGATCGGAAGAAATCCTCGTGATGAAGCACAGAAGCCTACAAAAATAGAAAGAAGGAATTATACAAAGGGAGCCTGATAGGCTTCGTTGAAAAGACAAGGTGCCCCTACCTCGTCCATCTGGGCTTGGTCTTCTTCCGTGACTAAGAATCAGATGTAGCTAGCCACCCTTACAGGGGAAGAAAGAACCTAAGCATCCTCCGGGATCGAGATGGTAATTGATCGCCTACGCTCGGGGTTGGCACTGGGGGCCGAAAACAAATGGGTCAATTTAAAGCTAGAGGAAGCTTCGTTCGAGCTCTTCCTAGGTATCTCCAAATCACTCAGAACGGTGACATCTTCTACCCCAACAAAATAATCACGAAAAGGATCTTCCTCTCCATGGGCTCCTTCCTCGTGGAAAGTCTCGGAGAGCCTCGAACCCGGTCTCTAAAACAACATCCACCGCCTCCTCAACGGACTTCTCACCCTGAGGTGACGCGTTGTCGGCTCTTTCTGGCTCGGGGCAAAGCAATTTCAGCTTCCATCGGCTCAGTAAATCTTTGAGTCTCGGCGTTAGCTCGCGCGCGGGCCACCAGCCCAGAATCATCTTCTTTCTCTTCTTCTTCTTCTTCTTCTTTTTCTTTTTATTCTTCTTCCTTTAGCCTTTGGACCGACTCCAAAGTCAGAGGGATAATGTTCCCCTTGGGTTTACGAGCTGCTCTCTTTCTGGGTTTTTTCCCTTCAGAGTTTGAAGCCCTTTTTCTCTTACTCTCATCGTCGCATCCTTCCCGAAACCTATAAAAGGAGAAATTAAGTAAGCTCGAAAAGATATTAGAACAACGGTCAAATTATTAAGTCAGGAAGAAGGCTTAGTGTGGCTACTAGCCTCCCACCGACCCTTTGATAAATCGCGCCACACGCGCTCGGCATGTGTTGACTTAGAAACTAGGATCCTAACCCAGTTCTCAAGATGGGGAACTGCACCTGACATCTAGGCAACGACTGCATCAAGTGGAACACCGATAAGAAAGGATGAAAAAGTATAAACAATGACCAAAAATTAAAGGCGGAATCATACTTACGTTTCATATTCCATTTCTCAGGAAATGGCATGCTCTCAGCCGGGATTAGGTCCGTAGTCTTCACTCGGAAAAACAGTCCCATCCATCCCCAGTCTTTGTCTTCGTCTATGCTCGAGAAAGGAGCCTTGGTAGCCTGGCGTTGAAGCTTCATCAGTCCACCTCAATAGATCCAAGGGCTATACAGCCGTATGAGGTGGTCGAGGGTGAAAAGGAGCCCATCGATTTTGCTCACAAAGTAGCGGAGCAGTATCACGATCCTTGTTGGTCCCAAACGCACAGGCAAGTATACGTGGTCGACAAGTAATATAATGATAAGTTGAGTGTCGAACCCACAGAGACTTGTATTAAACTACTCACTAAATCACTGAAATTGTTATTCAATCCGGTCAAAATCAAAGTCCAAGAGTATGATTATATTAAACTAAAATTATAAGTAATAACTAAATTATCAAGTAACGAGTTGATTGTTGTGTATTCAATAAAGACAAATATTCCAGGGTTGTGATCGATTCACCATTTGTATTGTGTTCTAGTTAACTCTCCCTTTCATATAATTCACTCATTGTTACTAATTAATTGATAAATGCTCTCATAGCCTTCTCCCGAAGCACTACTCGCCTATTCTCAATAGATTAACGCCTATATTCCTATGAAATTAATCAATCAGAACGCATTAAGATTACAATATTTAATTAAGCACGGTGACTTGGTATATTCCTATCCTAACCACAAATTCGCTCCCCTGAAGGGTTAAGATCGCGCTCTCTTCAGTTCTTCTCTAATCTATACACGGCTTTCCCAAGCATAGCATAGATAGTATATAGAACCTAACTACTGGCCAGACAATCAAGCAATTAAACACAGATTTGAAGAAACAACCATATATTGAGTGAACTATAATCAAGGTTAAGCTAATGTCGAACAACAATACCCATTGCTAAATCACAAACCCAGAACAATGGGTGTTTAGCCACTCATGCTAAAATCAAACAATTACATAAGTGTTGAATTAATTATAAATACTAGAACAAGATGAAGAAAACTGATAGCTCCCTAGCAATTCCGTGTCTATATATCCTCCAAAGTGGCGTGAAAATCCCTCAAAATAAGCTTAGACTTGCTTTTATACGTGTTGGGTAGGTCTAGGGCCGAAATAACCGTGTCCGAGGTAAAATAGGAAAAACTCTCATCATCGGCGCCCTGGGTAGCTCCGGGCGCCCACCAGGGCGCTTCCCCAATAATGTTTCTTCCTCCAGCGCCACAAGTGGCGCCCAGCCCTGCCTGTGGCGCCCAAAATTGCTTTTTCCCGGTTTCGTCCATTTTGGCTCTAATTTTACGCGTTTCGCCCCCAATTGATCCCGAATCATTCCTACACATAAAAACACTTCAAATTAATATAAATCATCACATTTAACATCTAAAACTCACGAAACAAAAGTAAAATATGAGGCGATATACATAGAAATATATACACTTTAATCTAAATATCAACACCCCACACTTAGACTCTTGCTCGTCCACGAGCAATGGGACAATCTACTACCCTTCAACACGTACAAAGTTCATTATCAAGGAGTATTTTACTTTTCAATCACACACCTTACCCCTTGACTATGATCGATACCGACAATCAAGTATGAAAACACAAAAATTCACATTTTTCCTTTTTTTTTAAAAAAATGCTCAAGTATAACTACTCTATCAATCATACCAACAACCTAATTGCAACCACCCAACCTCAAGAGTTAACTTGCAACCACTAAGCCCTCTCAATTCACGCACCTACCCAACAAGAAAGTTTACAACATTACCAATCGTTCATGAGATCATGTGCCCTCACCAACCAACAAAATTGGAGGTGTGTATCTTTTTGTACATACTTTTACTATCATTTGTTTTCTTTTTTTTTACTTTCCTACACACGCTCCATACATGAATATTCAATGGCTAGTGACTTTTGAATACAATTTTAGTGCACCAGCGGGCCCTTCCATGGCTTCACTCAAAAGCAACTCCCCAATATCTCACCTTACTTCTTTTAGCGACTAAGTGCCTTGGGAGGTGAAGGTGCAAAAATCTCAATTTAAGAACAAAATAGGTGTACGGCTTGTAATGTGGGTGCCAAAAAAAGGTCAAAAGGCTCAAAGGGGCTAGCAATGGAAAATTTAATTCTTATGTGACAAGGACATCAATGATCAAACAAGAAAAATTCCTACGTCATCCCCTAGACTAGCATAACCTACAATTTCGCTTCGATTAACACACGAGACAATTTCTAGACTACACAGGATAGCATAGAAAATCACTAAACCTCACTCACAAACTGCACATGACTTAATCACAACGGTTTTATTCAACTCTCAAGTCAAGCAAGCACACAAAATTGAGAGAATTAAGCACTATTACACTATGTAGCATACAAGTCAAGCAACTGAGCTAAGGCATCACAAGATAGGCTATTTAATTTTACTTAGGTATCACAAGTCAAACCAAATACAAGGGAAAGCAGAATGTATGTCATAACCTAATATGCCATCACCAAACATGTCAAAGGGTATTTCTAAGTTACTTAGTTTCTTCCTAACTACTTAAAAAAATATAAGTGTCCGGTTCAAGTTACACCCTTGGAAAAGAACCAGTACCCAAAGAAAAACCAAGGGATATTACCTAACTATCCTAAAAAAACAAAAAAATCTTTTTGGCATTTTGTTTTTTAATCGGACTTTATCCCTCAAGAAAATTATCCAACAGATCCATCGTCGGAAAAATATGAGCTTTTTCTATTTTTTTTTATTTTTCTTTTCGTTTCTTAACTAAAAAAATAATTTTATACAGTTACACTTCACTTCAGAAAGTAGTTTCCCCACCCCACACTTATGTTATGCATAGTCCTCGATGCATGATCACAAAGAAAAATATTAAAACAAGGGTGAGAAATACTCCCTGAGACCCTCTCGGGCCTAGCTCGGACATGATTCTCAATCTTTAGAGTCGGGATGACCCCACACTTAAGCTCAAACATGTCCTTCAGCTTCAACTTTGGGTACTCAGACTTCCCCTACTCTGCAAAATAAAAATAACACAAAACTTGACACTATAAAAATAACTAAATAAATAAAAGATATACATGTTGGGTTGCCTCCCAACAAGCGCCTTATTTATAGTCATGGCACGACTCTACTACTCTGCTCAGGCTGGGCGCTTTCTCTTCTTCTTTCTCCCGTGAAGCCTAGCCTTTTTGCATGCTCTTAACGGGTCTCCTTTTTCATCTCTGGCTCTTTTCTCAATCATCTTTACACCTTTAGCTTGCAGCACCACCTCCTTTGGATCACTGCCATTCACATAAGGACTCTGTTTTATCCCCTTCAAGTCGACCACAGTAATCATGCACAGGTCCTTATAATGCTTTGAAGTGACCTCCTCATCGTCAACTCTCACTTTTAACTTCCCTGCCCTCACATCAATAATTTCTCCATCAGTAGCTAAGAATGGTCGCCCCAAAATAATGGGCAGTTCCTCATCTTCCTCGTAACCAAGCACAATAAAATCAACGGGAAGAATAAACTTTCCCACTCGAACTAACACATCCTTAATAATTCCTTCCGGCATAACTAGCGACCTATCTGCTAACTGTAAAGTGATTGTAGTAGGTCTAAGGACCCCCAATCCGAGTTTCTTGAACAAAGAATATGGCATCAAATTTATACTAGCCCCTAAATCACACAGGGCTCTACCAACTTCTTGTTTTCCAAGAGACAAAGGAATTGTGAAACTCCCAGGATCCTTCAACTTAGGAGGAAGTTTACTCTGAACCCTGGCACTGCACTCTTCAGTAAGTGCAACTGTTTCGAATTCTGCATGTCTTCATTTGTTTGTCACAATATCTCTGAGATACCTTTCATACTTAGGCACTTCTTGCAAAATTTCCACCAAAGGAAAATTCACACTCACTTGGCTCAACATCTCTAGGAATCTTTTGTACTTAGCATCATCTTTTTTTCTTCTGCAGTCTTTGTTGAAATGGAGGTGGTGGCCTTGTCTCAATTACTGGCTCGGGTCCTTTATTATCTTTCTCATTCTCTTCAACTGGCTTGGGAACTAATTCTCCTTCAGGACTAGACGTATACTTCTTTTTCTTTGGGACTTCTTCTAATGCTCTCCCATTTCTCAAGGTAACCGCATTGACTTGAGCTTTAGGATTGGTCTCAGTATCACTAGGAAGAGCCCCAACTGGTCGAATATTTTGGGCACTGGCAAGTTTCCCCATTTGGTGTTTCAAATTTCTCATTGCTACGGCTTGGGCCTGTTGATCTGCTATTAATTTTTGATTGAAGGCTTGTTGATCAGCCATCATTTTCTTCATCATCTCCTCAAGGCTAACTTGTTGTTCAATCTGAGGTGGTCTGTATTGTTGTTGAGGTGCTTGAGGTTGGTATTGATTCTAAGTGCCTTGATTTCCACCCCAAGAGAAGTTTGGGTGATTCCTCCAGTTGGGATTGTAAGTGTCCCCATACTGATTTGTTTGGCCTCTATTTGCATTACCCAAAAAATATACATACTCTGGATTTGCTGGGATAGATTGCTCATGTGACCTTCTCCACAGACTTCACAAAATATTTGAACTTTTTGCACTGGCTGGGCTTGTTGCTTGTTAATAACCAAGGTCATCTGATTGACTTGGTTGGTCAATGTAGAGATTTGTGCTGACAAGGCTGAGACAACATCTAATTCAAGAACCCCTGGTGATTTTTTTACCATATTCCTACCCATCTCTCCTTGCCAATCTGGATTGCTTTTGGAGAATTTGTTCAATAATGCAAATATTTCGTCATAGTTCTTCTGCAATACCTGACCTCCAGCTGCTGCATCTACCACAATTTTTGTTTGGGGATGGAGCCCCTCAATGAAAGTGTGAACTAACACTCCGTTTGTCTGATTGTGATGAGGACAGTCTCTGAGTAGCCCCTTGAACCTTTCTCATGCTGAATATAAAGATTCTCCTGCTTTCTGTTTAAAGTCAACTATCTCACTTCTGATCTTTGCATTTTTGCCTGAAGGGAAGAACCTTGCCAGAAAATTCCTTGCCAAATTATTCCATGATGTAATGGAATTAGTTGGTTCTGCATTTAGCCATCGCTTAGTTTCTCCCAACAGAGAGAATGGAAAAAGTGTGAGCCTCACATAATCTGGAGTGACCTCGTTAGTGATATAAGTATCACTAATCTCCAAGAAGTTCAGAATATGTTGTTGTGGATCCTCGTGTGGAAGACCCATATACTGCCCGTTTGCATGAAGTAGATGGATCATGCTCTGTTTCAGCTCAAAGTGCCCAGTGATTCTGTGCTTCACGATACTGGAGGTAACATTAGCAATACTGGTCATTGCTACCTGCTGAACAGCCATGTGTTGTTCCTCTGACATGTTCACAGGAAATTGAACGAGTGCTTGAATATTGGTTGTATCCCTTGCTTCCCTCAACTTCCTGTGAAATGTTCTCTCAGGTTCGGGGTCAAAGCCGTCGAGTCTGTCCTGGCTTCTGACCCTACGCATTAAATCAAAGTTCCTGAGATTAGAGCAACAATCAAGTAACGTTAGAGTAGATGAAATAAAAAATTATAGTAAAAACTAGAAAGTAATCTATATTCAAGTCCCCGGCAACGGCGCCAAAAACTTGTTGGTCCCAAACGCACACGCAAGTATACGTGGTCGACAAGTAATATAATGATAAGTTGGGTGTCGAACCCACAGAGACTTGTATTAAGCTACTCACTAAATCACTAAAATTGTTATTTAATCCAGTCAAAATCAAAGTCCAAGAGTATGATTATATTAAACTAAAATTATAAGTAATAACTAAATTATCAAGTAACGAGTTGATTGTTGTGTATTCAATAAAGACAAATATTCCAGGGTTGTGATCGATTCACCATTCGTATTGTGTTCTAATTAACTCTCTCTTTCATATAATTCACTCATGGTTACTAATTAATCGATAAATGCTCTCATAGCCTTCTCCCGAAGCACTACTCGCCTATTCTCAATAGATTAACGCATATATTCCTATGAAATTAATCTATCAGAACTCATTAAGATTACGATGTTTAATTAAGCACGGTGACTAGGTATATTCCTATCCTAACCATAAATCCGCTCCCCTGAAGGGTTAAGATCGCGCTCTCTACAATTTTTCTATAATCTATACACGGCTTTCCTAAGCATAACATAGATAGTATATAGAACCTAACTGCTGGCCAGAAAATTAAGCAATTAAACACAGATTTGAAGAAATAACCATATATTGAGTTAACTATAATCAAGTTTAAGCTAATATCGAACAACAATATCCATGGCTAAATCACAACCCCAGAACAATGGGTGTTCAGCCTCATGCTAAAATCAAACAATTGCATAAGTGTTGAATTAATTGTAAATACTAGAAAAAGATGAAGAAAATTAAGAATCCTTCGCTCCCTAGCAATTTCGTGTGTATATCTCCTCCAAAGTGGCGTGAAAATCCCTCAAATATAAGCTTAGACTTGCTTTTATACGTGTTGGGTAGGTTTAGGTCCGAAATAACCGTGTCCCGGGCAAAATAGGAAACAATCTCGTCACCGGCACCCTGGGTAGCGCCGGGCGCCCACCAGGGCACTGCCCCAATAACGTTTCTGCCTCCAGCGCCACAGGTGGCGCCCAACCCTGCCTGTAGCGCCCAAAATTGCTTTTTCCCAGTTTCGTCCGTTTTGGCTCTAATTTCGCGCGTTTCGCTCCCAATTGATCCCGAATCATTCCTACACATAAAAACGCTTCAAATTAATATAAATCATCACATTTAACATCTAAAACTCACGAAACAAAAGTAAAATATGAGGGGATATACATAGAAATATATACACTTTAAGCTAAACATCAATCCTCCAGAAAGAGGGGTGAATTTGGCCAAGGGTCACCTGGTATTTCTTGCAGAAGTCCATGACGATCAGATCGGGGGGACCCAACATGAAAGGATAAGTGTAAACACTTAGGAACCCTTCCACGTGGGTGGTGATTGCTTCCTCTGGTGCCGGTATCACCACCTCTTTATTTCCCCAGTTTCAATCTTTCTTTACCTGGTCAAGAAGGCTTTTGGATATCGAGCAAATATATCTCGATATAGGCTCACATCGACCAGGAACTGAGGAGGTTTTCTCGACCTTGAAGTCGGTATCAATGACACACCCTCCGGGAACGAACTCCTCGGGGTGTGGCTCCGCCGCTGGTTCCTATGTTTTGGCCATTTAGTTTTTGTGGTCAAAGAAGAAAAGAAATTGAAATAGTTGGTGTTTTAGGAAGAACAAGCAAAGAAACTCAAAGACGTGAAAATAGGAAACTTTGAAGAATGCAAAGAACTATGAGGATTAAAATGAAGAAGATTTGAAAGTAAAGTTTGAAAGAATGAAGAAGGAGGTTATTTATTGATTTCACAACGACGCTTTAAAGCTGGTAGTGGTCGACCGTTGCCTGATTCACATTAAATACCTGGAAAACCATACCGACGAGACGTTTCGGTCGCCTCTGCTGCTTATATCACGATGCTTGCGTCATGATGTACCAAGGTGAAGTTCGGGGACTCAATTTGTTTTTTGTCATTACTCTCCAAAAAACGAGGGGACTATCAGTATATGGTCAAAATCGGGCTTGCCCAATTTTGTATGATTAATCGAGACTGGGATGGCAGGCCAAGGTTCGATCTCACATTGTATCGGACTATGACACGAAGATAGATTGTCAAGCTCATGAATCAGTGACCGATCAAGATCGAGACCGGCCGAGATCGAGACCGAGCGAGATAAAGATCGAGCGAGATTGAAGGAAGCCTGCTTAGTCGAATAATAGAAAGCCGAGATATTCGTGACCGAACAAGGATCGTAGCAAAAATCTCGGCACGTATCAAGTCAAGGCCGGTTAATTAGCCAATCATGGGATTTCCTTTTGTATTTAGAATTGTACCATAAGTAGAATTCATCTACTATGTAAAGGGGGTTCTAATCATTTTGTAATCATCATATTCACGCATAACAAAGCAATATATTACATTTTCTCTCTTGAGCTCTTTTACTCTGTTGTTCAGTTCTTACTTTTCAATAACATACTCAGT
Organism: Nicotiana knightiana; assembly: GCA_005239525.1. NCBI lineage: Eukaryota > Viridiplantae > Streptophyta > Magnoliopsida > Solanales > Solanaceae > Nicotiana > Nicotiana knightiana. The sequence goes on from ML427460.1 coordinate 64,510, forward strand.
ATGTTCGAGGAGGACCTAGCTCGAGGGCCAAAGTTACGCATTATATTGGTTTGCTTTATTTTACAGTTAATTTTTGATATCAATTTTCATATTTTTCAGTTTGTGCCAAGTAAAATCACATATATTTAAAATCATTTATAAATTTAATTGTTATCCGATTTTAAGAGTAAACAAACATATCCAGTCGGAATAGGGCTTGTTCAATAATGAAGCTTAGAATATCTGGAGGAATTACTAATGCCTAATTAGCGGTAGAAGAATATTTTGAAGAACAAGATATATACTTGTCGAAAAAATCTTGCATATATATTCCGATATTCGTGGTCTACGACGTTCAAAGCCTTAGAGTAGTTAATTGCCTAACTTTTTTGTAGGAGGCACTTCGCAAAAGTAAAAGTATATCAAATTCAAGTAAAACAGATGCTTGAACGGAATCAACCTTATCTTGATAGACTGTATCCTCCACTATATATGAATTTTCATTATCTCATCTCCTAAGGCACACGTAGAATGTTTTAAAGTTATTTTATAATTATAACAATTTCAAAAGCAAGAAAACAATAATACGTTGTAAATTCTAGGAGCAATTTCAATTAATTCGGACCGGCTCAAAGCTTATTCACTAGACCAGCAGCTAATTTCAAGTGTATATAAAAAGCATAGGGTAGTACATGTATTTCTTAACATGAACCTTTAATTGTTTATTAGATACTGTATTCATTTCTCGTTAACTTGTACATTTACAACATCTATTAGTTCTGACAATATTGATCAAATGGGATCGTGAAAATAACACACCACTAGAGCTTGCTTTGCTCTCGCGCTGGTCGCTTCCACCTGTCTCCTTTTCACTGTAGTGAAAGATCTTCAGAGTTGCTGAAACTGATTGATGAATTTACCGCGTCCGCGTGAGGATGACAGTAACTGAGGAAATAGAGCACTACTTAATGCTCATGGATCCTCTGTGTATAATCTTTAATTTCTCGATATCAAGGTTCAGATGTGGCCCCGGCCTGTTTTTCTAACGTACAAATTGAATATCAAACGTGTTTTTTCGGTTTGCATGTGAGCACTAAATGATTGATGTCTTAACCTTTCTCCATCTAATGGTTGGGACGAACATAAGGGGTCTTCTGTGATAAACAAGTTATAACAAATTAAGATATGAGAAAAGAAAGTGAAAATTAAAGCCCCATTTGTCCATAAATAAATTTTCCTTTTTCCAAAAAAAAAAAAAAAAAAAAAAAATTTTAAAATTTTTTTTTTTTTTAATCTAATAAATAATAAAACAATTAAAAAAAAAAAAAATTTTAAAATTTTTTTTTTTTTTAATCTAATAAATAATAAAACAATTAAAAAAAAAAAAAAAAAAAAAAAATTTCAAAATTTGTTTGTCCATATTTCAAGTTTTTCTGAAATTTTTTGAAAATAAGTTTTTCAAAAATCAAAACTTCAGAAAAACTTTTTCCCAATACTCACAAAACTTCATCATTTTTTCCAGTTAAATGCATGTCCAAACATAAGTTCTAACTACAAATACTTCCTTCGGTCCATAATAAGTGATTTTTTAGCCTTTGGCATGCTCTTTAAGAAAATACTAACTTCTAGAGAAAAAAGGTATATTGACTAAATTACCTTAATTAAAATTTGAGTATTGTTACTTTGACACATTGAGATATGTAAATGATGACAAATTTTGAAAAAATTAAATTAATTCCTTCTTGATTAGGTAAAAAGACAGTTATTTTGGACAAAAATAAAAAGACCAAGAGGTCACTTATTATGGACCGGAGAGAATACCATTTTTCAACTTAAATCTAAATACTATATTTTGTTCTTCAAAATTTATAATTTTTATGTCCAAACGCCTACTAAATTTGTTCTCAGTTACGTGCTCACACATTTGAATTCTATGAAGGATGGGATTATTAGAGAAACACATATATATCAAATGAAATTGAATAACAAGTACAGAAATTGGTTAACCCCGAGGGTAGCTCAAATGGTAAAGGCCTGAGAACAAAGTCCTTCAGGTTGTCAGTTTGAGCCCCCGCAGGGTCATTGGAGGCATTACAAACCGGCTGTGTCTCCAGGGCCCCGTGGAATTAACTGTATGCACCCTCCTTGAAACAACGGGACCCGGTGGGTATAGCTAGTCGGGTTCGCAAAGCGATGTAAATTTCACAAATGATCATATAACTATGAATTTTTTATACCAAAATCAGATAATTATGTTTTCTCATACAAAAATCATAAACTTTTACTAACTCACATAAAAATCATAGTGACTCGAAAACAAAATTTTCCGGTTGTATTTTCTTATTTCGTATTTTTTTTATTTTCAATCTAATAAATAATAATCCAATTAAAATGAAAATAATCCGATCTCGCCCGACCAAATAGTCATATATGTAAAATAAATAATATTAAAAGTGAATCCTCTAAAACACGACACTTCTATCTTTGATTTTCATTCAAATTAAGGGCATTATTATTTCAAAACTCCCTAATTATTCATAACTTTTTTTTTGGGTTAGAATCTCATTCATTCCAAACTAATTTCTTTTTTTGGAGAGAGATTCACATTTAGTATTATTTTAACATATGTATATGGGTATTGGTCGGGTCGGGTTAGTTTATTCCTATTTTAAAGGGAAAATATAGTATTTGTTGGTCGGTAGAAACTAATTGAATTCGTTAGTCAAAAAATGTATAAAATATGCATATTATATGTATATAATACACATGTAAGAGATATAAATATCATCAGCTACTATTTTGAAAGGGGCTAAAAATATATAGTTCTCCTATTTTAATTGGTTATTACATATTAGACTGAAAATTAAAACAACAAAAAATAAAAATTAGAACATATAGAAAGTTGTGTTTTTTCGGTCAATATGATTTTGTACGAGTTCGTGAAAGTTTTATAATTTTTATATAAGTAAACATAATTACTTATATAACTTTGGTGAAAAAAAAAATTATAATTATATAATCATTAATGACTCTTTTCCTAAAACAATGGGTCTCTTTCAAGTTTCAACCAGTAAATGGCGGAGACAGCTGTACCAAAAAGGAAAGTGAGGCCTACTTCTAAATTGGTCTAAAGTTGCAGGGCACCATGCATGTGTCATTTTTAAGAAAGGAATTTGCTGGGTTCCAATAGCATAACTATGTCTATAGAATCAGTATAAACTTATAAAATACAACAAAATTTATCAATTAATTGGTATGCTTTCATGAGGACCAAACAAGACATGTTACTACTATTGTTTATGTTCGGAATCAAGAGGTACGCCCTAGTTAAGAAAAACACGATACCCCCTCTTTTTCAATTTTTATGAATCTATCTAACTGGACATAAACTTAAGAAATAAGTGGCGATATTTAAATATTATTGTCGTAAACATATTAAAATATTTGTGTGGTTGAAGACTTTTAAAAGATGTGTTATTTAACCATGCTTTAATATTTCCGTGGCTTTGAAAAACTTGTCATTAATAATAAAATAAAAAGTTTACAGGAATTAAGATGAAGGGAGTAAGTCCATAACAGCGTGACTGCTAGTCAACTTATGTGTTGGCGAACAAGGCCCGTCTGAAAGGGGTAAGAAGGTAAGGTCTCTCCATTAAATTGAAATGTCGGGAAGCGTAGTACATTAACCCAGCATCACATGTTGTTTTGTGGATCCAAAGACTTGTTGCGCAGTGGAAAAGAAAATCGACACATGCTCTTTTACTATATAAATTTTTTGAAAAGTCAGTATCCTACTCATGAGTATAATTCTTAACCTTTAACCACGCAATTGAATGTGCGTATTTGCTTCTTTTAAAAGGACAATCAATATTTGCCCAATTTCTACTCCGACGACTCATGAACCTTTAACTTCTAAAATCCTATTTTGACATGTGTTATGTGATGACCTGACAGGTTATTTAGAATTTTAGAATTTAATTTAGTATTTCCAAACTTCTAGTACCTTTTTTTAAGTTTTTCTCGATTTGCATGTGCGGTCCGAATTTTTTTCCGAAAGGCTTTTATGTTTAAAACTAATAAAATATGAATTTTTGCCTTAAAAATCCATTTGATTTGACTTTGGTCAACATTTTGAGCAAACAGACCGAATTCGTATTTTAACGGTCCCGGTGGGTCGTTATCATAATTTGGGATACGGGCATGCCCGGAATTGAATTCGGAGGTCCCTAACTCGAGTTATTCATTTTTGTTGAAAATTGAAAGTGTGAAAGTTTAATGATTTTTAAGAATCGACTGATATTTGGTATTGTTGGTACCGGGTCCGTATTTTGGTTTCGGAGTCCGGTACAGGTCCACTATTATATTTATGAATTGTCTTCCAAAATTGGTGAGAAACGGAGTTGATTTGACGTGATTCGGACGTCCCGTTGTGAAAATAGAAGTTTTAAAGTTTTCATAAAAATTTCCTTTGATTTGGTGTGTGGTTCGTAGTTCTAGGTGTTATTTTGGTGTTTTGATCGCGCGAGCGAGTTCGTATAAAATTTTTGGACTCGTGTGCATAATTGGTTTGGAGCCCCGAGGGCTCGATGAATTTCGGATAGGCTACAGATGGTTTTGGACTTAGAAAATTCTGGTTTTCCTCAGCTTCAACTGTCATCTGGTTTCCTTCTTCGCATTCGCAAAAATACACTCACGAACGCGAAGAGTGAATTGGGGCTAGGTGGAAATTATTCTCCGCGAATGCGAAGGCTGGGTCGCGAACACGGAGCAATGGGAGCATTACCCTTCGCGAACGCGTCCAACCTCTCCCGAACGCGTAGGCATGGGACCTTGGGGAGGGGAATTGACTTATACTCTTCGCGAACATGGCACATGGCTCGCGAATGCGTAGGCTGGTGGGTGTATAAGCTTTTGCGAACGTGTAGCCTATTTGAGTCACTGCTTCGCGATCGCGACAGGCCCTTTGCGAACGCGAAGAAGGCCTGACGCCAGTGATTTAAAACAGGCCAGAAAAACAGGATTCTTCCACTTTTTCATAAACTCTCCATTAGAGCTCGGCCTAGTTGCGATTTTGAAGAGAAAACTCAACACAAATTCATAGGTTTGTACTCTTTAACTCATTTTCTTCCATTTTTAGCATCACCCATTAATTCCTAGCCCTAATCTTTGTTCTTCCATGGTAGAAAACTAGGGATTTAGGAAGAATTAGAGATTTTTTCAAATTGGATTTAGACCTCAATTTAAGGTCGGATTCTGAAACTAATTACATAATCGGGCTCGGGGGTGAATAGATAAATGGATTTTGGTCCGAACCTCGAATTTTGACCTAGCGGGCCCGGGGTCGATTTTTTGACTTTGTGAGGGAAAAGTTTGGGAATTCTAGATTTTTGCATTGCAATTGATTCCTTTAGAAATATTTGATATTATTGAATCAATTGTGGTTAGATATGAGATGTTTGGAGGTGGATTCTAGAGGAAAAGTTGTGATTCTGCATTGAATGATCATTGGAGCGAGGTAAGTGTTGTGGTTAACTTTGACTTGAGGGAATTAGGAACCATTGGACGATGTGCTATGTGAATTTCATGTGAGCGGCGTATATGCAAGGTGACAAGTGCTTATGCACCACCGAATTATCTATTTTTTCTGTTTTTCCGCTTTTTCTTAATTATCTCTTTCCCTGTCTTAATTGTTATATGCTCTAAATGTGTTTCCATGCTTAAGTGTTACCTCTTAATCAATGTCTTCTCCTATTAATGATGTTAGATCTTTTCATAGTTTCATGATCTCCTGTTATTTGCTTATGTTGGTTTATTTGCACCTTCTAGTTGTAAATTTCAGGATTGTCTCGCTGTGTAGTATTACTTGTGTAGATTCTCATGTTGTACAAGGTTTTCTATTTGGTTCAATTTGGTTTTTATTGATCGTAAAGGTTTTTCGTGATTTGAATTGTTAATTGTACTGTGCTCATTGAGTACGTGGTATTGATAAGGTGGAATCGGGTTGCACTCCACAACAGGCGAAATAAGGGTAGAATGATATAGTGATTGGGTTGCACGCCGCAACAGGTGGAAAAGGTTGGATTGTTTTGGTGAAATAAGGGTGAATTATGATACCGATATTATGATATGGTGGGGTCGGGTTGCGCGTCGGAACACATATATATAAAATTTATTGTTTTTAATGTTGTTACGAGGAAATAAGAGAAGATTATGTGATGTACGGTGGGATGAGTTGCTCGCCGAAACAACCTATGTATTTTTATTTCCTTGAGTTGTATTGGTTACCGTGTTTTCTTTTGAACTTTAAGGATTGGTGATTCTGAATGTCACCGGCTTATTTTCTGAAGTTGTAGCTATTATTTTCAATTGACTGCCTTATTTTGTTATGTATTTCCTTTTTTGTCTTTATTATATACTGCGTACAGGTTGTAGTGTGAGTGACCCGCCTTAGCCCCGTCACTACTTCATCGAGGTTAGGCTCGACACTTACAGAGTACAGGGGTCAGTTGTACTTATACTACACTCTGCACTTCTTGTGCAGATTTTGGCATTGGTCCCAGGTGATCGAGAGGCGTAGAAGCTCGGACTTGTTCAGTGGAGACTCAAGGTAGATCTGTTGGCATCCGCAGACCTTGAAGTACCCTTCTATTTTCCCCTATTTGTACTGTTTCTTTTCATTGAAAACAGTTGTATTTCTTTCAGACTTTGTTTGTAGAAATTCCTAAAAGTTCATGAATTGTGACTCCAGATACGAATTGTAGTAAATATTATGGGCATTTATGTTATTCCGCACTCGATTTTACTTAATTTTTCCTTAATTTATTTTATTTATTGAATTTAATAACAATTGGCTTAACGGTTCTCTAATGTTGGCTTGCCTAGCAAGCGAAATATTAGGCGCCATCACGGTCCCTGAAGGTGGGAATTCTGTATCGTGACAAGTTGGTATTAGAGAACTAGGTTTCTTAGGTCTCATAATTCACGAGAAGGCTTAGTAGAGTCTGGAGGATCGGTACAGAGACATCTATACTTATTTTCTAGAGACTTTAGATTTTAGGAACAGTTTCACTTATATTCTTCTTTGTCATGGATTTTATTCTACCATTGCTGATTGAACTCTTATATTCTTGTCCTTCTGCAGATGGCGAGAACACGTGCTACGTCTTCAGCTGGACAGCAGCCAGAGCCCCCAGTGGAAGCTCTTACGAGGGGCAGAGGTCGAGGCTGAGGCCGCGCCAGAGGCCGAGGCAGGGGCAGAGCTGAGCCCAGAGCTCGAGCAGCAGCACCAGCGGTGGATCCCCAGGTGGAGTTTGATAAGGAGGTTCCAGCCCAGACTATGCCTGTTGGACCAGCTCAGGTCCCGGAGGAGTTCATCGCCACCTTAGTGTTTCAGGATGCTTTGGTCCGTTTGGTGGGCCTTATGGAGAGTATGGCCCAGGCCGGTACATTTCCTATAGCACCAGTCATCTCTCAGGCTGGGGAAAGTGCACAGACTCCTGCTACTCACACTCCGGAGCAGTTGGCTCCCCAGTATCAGACTCCAGTAGCCCCACCAGTTGGGATAATTCAGCCAGTTGTTGCGACACAGGCCGGTGATGGACCCGCCATGTCTTTTGAGGCTTTATGGATATTGGACAGGTTTACTAAGCTCTTTCCAGTTCACTCCGGTGGTCCATATTCAGAGGACCCCTAGGATTATCTTGGTAGTTGTCACGAGGTGTTGCGGAACATGGGTATAGTGGAAACCAATGGGGTCGATTTTGCTGCATTTAATATGACGGGTTCCGCCAAGAAATGGTGGAGGGATTATTTGTTGACCAGACCAGCTGGGTCGCATGCTCTTACTTGGGACCAGTTCTCTCGGCTCTTCCTAGAGAATTTCCTCCCTATCACATTGAGAGAGGAGTATCGTCGACAGTTCGAGCGTCTCCAACAGGGCAGTATGACCGTTACTCAGTTTGAGACCCATTTGGTGGATTTGACCCGTCATGCTATTCTTCTGCTTCCTACCGAGAAATAGAGGGTGAGGAGGTTTATTGAGGGACTTGCTCAGCCTATCAAGTTGCAGATGGCTAAGGATACCAGGAGTGAGATTTCTTTTCAGACGGCTGCCAATGTCGCCAGGCGAGTCGAGATGATTCTTTCTCAGGGTGAGGTCAGAGGTCTGACAAGAGGCCTCATCACTCTAGTGCGTTCAGTGGTGCCTCATCTAGAGGCAGGAGTACTTTTAATAGAGGCCATCCTCCAGGCCATTTCATTCAGCACTTCAGGCATCCCACATTGCTTTAGGGAGTCGTGGCCCTTATGTGCCTCATTTTGGGCAGCCAGCCTACACTGAACCACCAGCTCCTATCAGTGCACCTCCTATTAAGAATTATTATCGTGGTTATCCGGCTCATTTTGGTTAGTCTCGGTTTCTGCAGCTACAGCACCAGGATGGATTTTTTGAGTGTGGTTACTTTGAGTATATCAGGACGACCTTTCCGAGATTATTGGGCGGCACGCCACAACATCAAGGTTCTCTTGCCATGGTCCCGACACCAGTTGCTACACCGTTTGCTCAGCTAGCCAGAGGCAGGGGTCAGGCAGCTAGAGGTAGAGGTCAGAATATTAGAGATGGAGGTCAGACAGTTAGAGGTGGAGGCCAGCCAGTTAGAGGTCGTCCTAGGGATATGGTTCAAAGTGGTGGGGCCTAGACCTGATGTTATGCCTTCCCAGGCAGACCTGAGGCTGAGTCATCTGACGTTGTTATCACAAGTATTGTTTCAGTTTGCAGTAGAGATGCTTCAGTTCTATTTGGCCGGGGTTCTAATTATTCCTACGTGTCATCCTATTTTGCTTCATATTTGGTTGTGCCTCGTGATTATTTGAGTGCTCATGTGTATGTGTCCACACATGTGGGAAATTCTATTATTGTAGATTGTGTTTATCGTTCGTGTGTGGTTACTATTGGGAGACTGAGACTAGCGTAGATCTTCTACCTCTCGATATGGTTGATTTTGATGTCATTTTGGGTATGGATTGGTTGTCACCGTATCATGCTACATTGGATTATCACACCAAGACGGTGACCATGGCCTTTCCAGGGTTGCCTCGATTACAGTGGAGAGGGACTTCTAGCCATTCTACCACCAGGATTTTCTCTTATGTGAAGGCTCGGATATGCTCGAACACGTATTTGTTGCCGATGATTGATGACCTATTGATCAGCTTCAGGGTGCCAAGGTGTTCTCGAAGATTGATTTTGAGGTATGGCTACCATCAGTTGAGGATTAGGGCATCCGATGTCCCTAAGACAACTTTTCAGACTCGTTACGGGCATTATGAGTTTCTAGTGATGTCCTTTAGGTTGACCGATTCCCTAGTAGCATTTATGGATTTGATTAACCGAGTGTTCAAGCCCTATTTGGGCTCATTTGTGATTGTATTTATTTATGATATCTTGATCTACTCCCGTAGTTGAGAGGAGCACAAGCAGCATCTTCAGATTGTACTTCAGACCCTGAGAGATAGCCAGTTATATGCCAAGTTTTCAAAGTGCAAGTTTCGGTTGGATTCCGTCGCTTTCTTGGGGCATGTTGTATCAGCAGAGGGCATTCAGGTAAACCTTAAAAAGATTGAGGCAGTTCAGAACTGGCCTAGACCTACTTCATCCACGGAGATCAAGAGTTTCTTGGGTTTGGCGGGTTATTACCGTTGGTTTTTGGAGGGGTTCTTATCTATAGCAGCCCTATTGACCAGGTTGACGGGTGCCCAGACATATGGTCAGACGAGTGTGAGGCGAGCTTTCAGCATCTCAAGACTTCTTTGACTACAACATTGGTGTTGGTTTGTCCATAGGTTCAGGATCTTATATTGTTTATTGTGATGCATCCCGTGTTGGGCTCGGTGCAGTATTGATGAAGGATGGTAGGGTGATTTCATATGCATCACGATAGTTAAAGGTCCATGAGAATAATTACCCTGTCCATGACTTAGAGTTGGCAGCCATTGTTCCTGCGCTAAAGATTTGGAGGCACTATCTTTACGGCGTGTCGTGTGAGGTTTTCACGGATCATCGGAGCCTTCAATATTTGTTCAAGCAAAAGGTTCTCAATTTGAGGTAGAGGAGGTGGTTGGAGCTAATAAAATACTATGATATCACCATCTTGTATCATCACAGGAAGGCCAATGTGATGGACGACACCTTGAGTACAATGGCAGCGAGTATGGGAAACCTTACGTACATTCTAGTGGGTGAGAGACCGCTTGCACCAGATGTTCAGGCATTGGCCAATCAGTTTGTGAGGTTGGATTTTTTAGAGCCCAGTCGTGTCCTAGCTTGTACAGCACTCGATCATTCTTGTTTGAGCGCATCAGGGAGTGACATTATGATGACCCTCATATTTTTGTCCTTAGGGACACAGTGCGACACGGTGGTGCCAAGCAGGTTACTGTTGGAGATGATGGAGTTTTGAGGATGCAGGGTCGTGTTTGTGTGCCTAATGTGGATGGACTTCATGAGTTGATTCTTGAGGAGGCCCACTGTTCCTGGTATTCTATTCATCCGGGTGCCGCCAAGATATATCAGGACTTGCGGCAGCATTATTGGTGGAGGAGGGAGAAGAAGGATATAATTTCTTATGTAGCTCAGTGTCTAAATTGTCAGAAGTAAAGTATGAGCATCATAGACCTAGTGGTTTGCTTCAGAAGATAGATATTCCTGAGTGGAAGTGGGAGCGTATCACTATGGATTTCGTTGTTTGACTCCCACAGGCTCAGAGGAAGTTCGAAGCGGTATGGGTTATTCTGGACATGCTGACCAAGTCAGCGCATTTCATTCCTGTGGCAGTGACCTATTCTTCAGAGCGGTTAGCTAAGATATATATCCGCGAGATCGTCTGTCTTCACGGTGTGCCAGTGTCTATAATTTCTAATCGAGGTACACAGTTCACCTCGCACTTTTGGAGAGTAGTACAACATGAGTTGGGCACGCAGGTTGAGTTGAGCACAACGTTTCATCCTCCAACAGACGGACAGTCCGAGCGCACTAGATTTCAGCTCTGTCCAGTTGGACAAGGATTTGACTTACGAGGAACAGCCGGTGGCTATTCTAGACCAGCAAGTTCGACAGTTGAGGTCTAAGAGTTATCCTTCATTTCGATTGTAGTGGAGAGGTCAGTCGATCGAGGTGGCTACTTGGGAGTCCGAGTCAGATATACGGAGTAGATATGCTTACCTTTTCTCCAGCCCAGGTACTTTTCTATGTCCGTTCGAGAACAAACGGTTGTTTTAGAAGTGGAGATTGTGATGACCCGATAGGTCATTTAGAGTTTTAGAACCTAATTCCGTGTTTCTAAGCCTCAAGTAGCTTCTTTAAGTATTTTGGTTCCGTAGCCTTGTACAGGTCCACTATTATATTTATGACTTTTCTGTCAAATTTGGTGAGAAATGGATTTGATTTGACGTGATTCGGACGTCCGGTTGTGAAAATAGAAGTTTTCATGAAAATTTCCTTTGATTTGGTGTATAATTAGTAGTTCTGGGCGTTATTTTGGTGTTCTGATCGCGCGAGCGAGTTTGTATGAGGTTTTTGGACTTGTGTGAATAATTGATTTGGAGCCCCGAGGACTCGGGTGAATTTCAGATAGGCTACGGATGGTTTTGGACTCAGAAAACGGCTGGGTCGCGAACGCGGAGCAATGGGGACATTACCCTCCACGAACGCGTAGGCATGGGACCTGGGGGGAGGGGAATTGACCTATACTCTTCGCAAACGCATAGGCTGGTGGGTATAAGCCTTCACGAAGGGTATCTCGCGCACGCGTAGGCTATTTGAGCCGGTTCTTCGCAATCACGGCAGACCCTTCGCGAACGCGAAGAAGGCCTGACGCCAGTGATTTAAAATAGACCAGAAAAATGGGATTCTTCCACTTTTTCATAAACTCTCCATTAGAGATTGGCCCAGGTGCAATTTTGAAGAGAAAATTCAACACCAATTCATAGGTTTGTACTCTTTAACTCATTTTCTTCCATTTCTAACATCACTCATTAATTCCTAACCGTAATATTTGTTCTTCCATGGTAAAAAACTAGGGATTTAGGAAGAATTGGGGGGGTTTTCAAATTAGAGATTTAGACCTCAATTTGAGGTTGGATTCCGAAATTAATTACATAATCGGGCTCAGGGTGAATAGGTAAATGAATTTTGGTCCGAAGCCTGGGTTTTGACCAAGCGGGTCCGGAGTCATTTTTTTGACTTTCTGTGAAAATTTTTGAGAATTCTAAATTTTTGCATTGTAATTGATTCCTTTAGAAATATTTGATATTATTGAATCAATTATGGTTAGATACGAGTGGTTTGGAGACGGGTTCTAGAGGAAAAGTTGTGGTTTAGCATTAAACGATCTTTGGAGCGAAGTAAGTGTCGTGGTTAACCTTGACTTGAGGGAATTAGGAAACCTCAGACTATGTTCTATGTGAATTTCATGTGAACGGCATATATGCAAGGTGACGAGTGCTTATGCGCCGCCGAATTATCTGTTTTCCCGCTTTTTCTTAATTATCTATTTCCCTATCTTAATTGTTATATGCTCTAAATATATTTCCATGCTTAACTGCTACCTGTTAATCAATGTCTTCTCCTATTAGTGATGTTAGATATTTTCATAGTTTCATGATCTCCTGCTATTTGTTTAAGTTAGTTTATTTTGCACCTTCTAGTTTTAAATTTTCGGACTGGTCTCGTTGTGTAGTATTACTTGTGTAGATTCTCATGTTGTACAAGGTTGCCTATTTGGTTCAGTTTGATATTTATTATTCATAAAGGCTTTCCGTGATTTGAATTGTTAATTTTACTGTGCGCACTGAGTAGTTGGTATTGATATGGCGGGATCGGATTGCACGACACAACTGGTGAAATAAGGGTTGAATGATATGGTGGATTAAGGGTGAATCTGTACTCCGCGGTGGGATTGGGTTGCACGCTGCAACAGGTGAAATAAGGATGGAATGATATGGTGGAATAAGGGTGAATCATTATTGTACGGTGGGATCGGGTTGCACGCCGCAACAGGTGGAATAAGGGTGGTGAAATGAAGGTGATCTATGATACCGATATTGTGATATGGTGGGATCGGGTGGCGTCCGAAACACACACATACACACACACACACATATTATATATATATATATATATATAAAATTTATTGGTGTTAATGGTGTTACAAGGAAATAAGAGAAGATTATGTGATGTACGGTGGGATCAAGTTGCTCGCTCCAACAACCTATGTGTTTTTATTTCTTTGATCTGTGGTGGTTTACGATATTTTCTTTTGAACTTTAAGGATTGGTAATTCTGAACGTCACTGGCTTATTTCCAGAAGTTGTAGCTATTATTTTCAATTGACTGCCTTATTTTGTTATGTATTTCCTTTTCTGTCTTTATTATATACTGCATACAGGTTGTAGTGTGTGTGACCCGCCTTAGCCTCGTCACTACTTCATCGAGATTATGCTCGGCACTTACATAGTACATGGGGTCGGTAGTACTCATACTACACTCTGCACTTCTTGTGCAGATTTTGGCATTGGTCCCAGGTGATCGAGAGGCGTAGCAGCTCAGACTTGTTCAGTGGAGACTCAAGGTAGATCTGTTGGCATCCGCAGACCTTGAAGTCCCCTTCTATTTTCCTCTATTTTTACTATTTCTTTTCGTTCAAAATAGTTGTATTTCTTTCAGACTTTATTTGTAGAAAATCCTAAAAATTCGTGAATTGTGACTTCAGATCGGAATTGTAGTAAATATTATGGGCATTTATGTTATTTCACACTCGGTTTTACTTCATTTTTTCTTAATTGTTTTTATTTAATGAATTGAATATTAATTGGCTTAACAATTCTCTAACGTTGACTTGTCTAACAAGTGAAATGTTTGACGCTATCACTATTCCGAAGGTGCGGATTCCGGATCATGACATCTTAATTAAGAGACATAAGGTACTGCTAATAATTTCATATCCAACGGACCTCACTTAATTACAATCTTTTCATTTATATAGTGTTCGGATTTTGAGTGGACTTCTTTGCGTGTTTATTGTTTAATTAAAGTTTGCTGTTTGATGTAGACCTTTCAGCAACGCGGAAATCCCAAAATGTTTAGGATCTTATATTCCACTCCTCGTAAAAGTAGAACACTATTACTTCTCTTTTTATGGCCTTATGATGATTAATCGTATTGTCAGTAACATTCAACGTAACCAAGTCGGATTCATCTATTACGTGACTAATCGAGACTGAAATATGGTAGGTTAAAGTTCGATCTCGAATTATATTGAATCGGGGTGCGAAAGCATGAGACTCCGAGACCGAACAAAATCGAGATCAGACGAGAACGAGAAAAAATTTCCGAGCCGAATAACAGAAGGACGAAATATCCGCGATCGGTTGTGGATCACGGCGGAAATATCAGCACGTATCAAGGATAGGCCGATTGATTAGCAAATCATGAGATTTTCACCTTGTATAGAATTGTATCAAGAGTAGGACTCTCCTACTATATAAAGGGGGTCTGATCATTTGTAACACACATCACATTACGCAACATAAAGCAATATACTGTAATTTTCTAGCTTTTATCACCTTGTTATTCTGTTCAATCATCAGTTGAGACATCTCTTGATTGAAGGGTGATAGAACTCGAGGGCCAAGGCGGTTCGATTTGTGTGGTTTTCATTTATTTTTTTTATCGTCAATATCAATATTAATCTGTTTTCTTAATTTGTATCAAGTTATATCACGTATCCTAAAACCCGTGATAAATTCAATTATTATTCGATTTTTTGGGTAAACAGTTTGGTACCCACCGTATGGCTAAGGATAATAGTGATTACCTGGTACAAACTTTCATAACACACACTATTTTACACTTGTTCTTTGGAGTATTTTTTTATTCTAAGATCAAATTGTCGAACTCTCAGTCAGCACCCCTCCACTTCGACAATGATTTCGGTCATCACAACGAAAATAATAACATAGCACTCGAAAATGACATACCTCCAGTTGGCTCTGATGGAGTTTCGGCTGTAGATCCAATCAACGTCAGTTCATATGTAGCCATCAACGCAAATTTGGCCGCCGATATTGAGAGCAGCATCTGTAGGGACGTTCGATCAGTTGCTCATAGAACACATGGCCGCGAAGAGGGCGGGATCAGCCAGTGATCTTTGAAATGTTGCAGGGTCAACAAGCAGCGATAGCCTAGCTCCAAAACGAGAATCACCTACCAAGAAGGATCGAGCCCGAGCCGTCTCGGGAAGTTGTCCACAGGGTTGAATCGGTCTCAAGGAAATCGAACGAGAAAGAATCGGGGGTCGATCCTGCAATAATGAAGATGCTCGAAGAACTGACAAAACGAGTTGAGTCGGGGGTAAAGAAGATCGAGGTAAACAACAAGAAGATGGAAACTTACAACTCTAGGGTCGATCAAATCCCAGGGACACCACCAATATTCAAGGGTCTAGATTCCAAAAAGTTCGTGCAAAAACCCTTCCCCCGAGCTCGGTTCCCAAATCAATTCCCAAGAAGTTCCGCATGCCCGAGATTCCTAAATACAATGGAACAACCGACCCAATCGAACATGTCACCTCTTACACATGTGCTATCAAAGGGAATGATCTAGAGGATGACGAGATCGAATTTGTCTTGCTAAAAAAATTTGGGTAAACCCTGCCAAAGGGAGCTATGATACGGTACCACAATTTACCACTTAATTCTATTGATTCATTTGCGATGCTTGCAGATTCTTTTATAAAGGAACATGTTGGGGCCATTAAGGTCGAAAACAGGAAGTCAGACCTTTTCAAGGTAAGGCAGAAGGATAACGAAATGCTCAGATAATTTGTGTCTCGATTCCAAATAGAACGAATGGATCTGTCACCAGTCGTCGATGATTGGGTTGTTCAAGATTTCACCCAAGGACTCAATGTTCGAAGGTTAGTGACTTCACAGCTGTTGAAGCAGAATTTGATAGAATACCCGGTTGTTACTTGGGTCGGTGTGCACAATCAGTATCAATCAAAGATCAAGGTCGACGACGACTAGCTTGGGGCTCCTTTCGGGTCTTTATATCCTATCAATCCCGTTGATAGAATCAAGAGGGACATTGACTAAGAACCGAGGTTGAATAGGGATCGATATCAGTCGTATAATGGAGATCGTAAGAGCAGCAAATTTGGGGAAAATCCTGTACGAAATGAATGGAGGAGTGATCGAGGCCAGAGCTCTCGAGGGCTTATGAGAAAGAACGGTTTCGACATGCCTATCAAACCTAAAGAAGCACCACGATTATCAGAATATAAATTTAATTCTGACGTATCCGCCATTGTATCGGCTATCGGATGCAACAAAGATACCAAATGGCCTCGACCTTTGCAAACCGATCCAGCTCAGAGAAATCCCAACCAAATGTGAAAATATCATGGCACCCATGGCCACAGAACAAAAGATTGTCGACAGTTGAGAGAAGAAGTAGCCCGGTTATTCAACGACGGGCACCTTCGGGAGATTCTGAGTGATCGAGCCAAGAATCATTTCAGAAAAAGGGATTCCAATAAACAAAACGAGCAAGAAAAACCTCAACACGTCATTCATATGATCATCGGAGGGGTCGATGTTCCCTAAGGTCCGATGTTAAAATGCACCAAGGTGTCAATCACGAGGGAGAAACAAACTCGGGGCTACCTACGAGAAGGATCCTTATCTTTCAGCGATGAGGATGCAGAAGGAATCATGCAGGCCCATAATGATGCACTAGTAATATCTGTACTCGTGAATAAAACTCGAGTTAAACGTGTGTTAATTGATCCAGGTAGCTCGGACAACATCATTCGATCAAGGGTCGTAGAACAACTCGTCCTACAGGTCCAAATCGTGCCCGCGGCTCGAGTGCTAAACGAATTCAACATGGCTTGTGAAACTACTAAGGGAGAAATAACGTTACTAGTGAACACATCCGGGACCATCCAGGAGACCAAGTTTTATGTGATTGAAGGGGACATGAGATATAACTCCATGTTTAGGAGACCGTGGATCCACAACATGAGGGCTATGCCCTCGACCCTTCACCAGGTGTTGAAATTCCCAACACGAGGGCTATGGCCGCGAAGGAAATGTATGTCGTCGATGAAATGATTCCAATGTCAACACTCTCATCGACAAAGGAGTCAGATTGGAAAGCAAAACAGGAAGCCAAATAGCAATCACCTTCGCCGGCCTCGATCCAACTGGACAAGCAGGGGACAAACGAAGATGATGATTATGGGGTCCATCGATCTTTCATAGTCCCTGATGATTCCGATGCTACCAAATCAACGGTCGAAGAACTGGAGCAGGTCATACTGATCAAACATCTGCCCGATCGAAAGGTATACATGGGCACGAGGTTAACTCTCGAGCTCAGGAAAAAACTCATTCAATTTCTTACAGCTAACATGGATTTTTTTGCTTGGTCCCATCTCGATATGACAGGAATCCCACCAGACATCACCACTCATAATCTGAGCTTGGACCCGAAATTCCATCCGGTGAAGCAGAAAAGGAGACCCAGTCCGAAATCAAGCATGCTTTCTTCAAAGACTAGGTAACTAAGCTCCTTAAAATAAGGTCCATCCGGGAAGTCAAATACACCGAATGGCTAGCAAACGTAGTAGTAGTCCCTAAGAAAGGAAAAAACTAATAATGTGTGTGTATTACAAGGGTTTAAATAAAGCATGCCCCAAGGACTCTTTTCCTTTACCTAATATCGATCGCATGATCGATGCCACGACCGTCCACGAGATCCTCAGTTTTCTCGATGCCTATTCTGGGTACAACCAAATACAAATGAACCCGGATGATCAGGAAAAGACCTCATTCATCACTAAGTATGGCACATACTGCTATAACATAATGTCATTTGGATTAAAAAAAAATGCCGGTGTAACTTACCAACGCCTAGTAAATCAGATGTTCGAAGAATAAATAGGGAAATTTATGGAAGTTTACATTGATGATATTTTAGTTAAGTCCCTGAAAGCATAGGACCATTTGAAGCATTTGCAGGAAACCTTCAGTAAATTGAGGAAGTACAACATGAAGTTGAATCCGGAAAAATGTGCGTTCGAAGTCGAGTCAGATAATTTTTTTGGATTCATGGTATCCAACCGAGGAATTAAGATCAACCCCGACAAGATCAAAACTATCAAGGATATCACGGTAGTAGACAACGTGAAGGCCGTGAAGAGTTTAATCGAGCGCATAGCCTCCCTAGGGCGATTCATCTCGACGTCCTCCAATAAGAGTCATCAATTTTTCTCGTTACTGAAGAAGAAAAATAACTTCACAGGTACTTCGGAATGCCAACGGGCCTTGGAAAAACTTAAACGTTACTTTTCAAGCCTGCCACTACTTCACATGCCGAGAGCAGATGAACAAATGTACTTATATTTGGGAGTATTGAAGATAGAGGTAAATGAAGTCCTAGTTCGGGAAGAACAAGGTACGCAATTTCTGATTTATTGTGTTAGTCGGACCTTGGGTGAGGCTGAAACTAGATATTCCCACCTAAAAAAGTTGGTTCTCGCTTTTTTAAGCGCCTCTAAGAAACTGAAATCGTACTTTCAATGTCACCCTAAATGTGTTGTGACAAATTACCCACTACCAAATATAATGCATAAACCCGAGCTCTCGAGATGATTGGCCAAATGGGCTTCGTGGCCGACTTCATGTCGGCCCTAATACCCGAGGTCGAAAGAGAGTTGTTGGTAAACTCGGGGACATCCTCGGGAATTTGGACCCTCATTACGGACAGTGCATCGAACGCAAAGGGTTCCAGACTTAGCATCGTACTGAAGCCACCCACATGCAACGTGGTTAGAAAATCCATTAGAACTGTGAAATTGACTAATAGCGAGGCCGAATATGAGGCCATGATTACAGTTCTCAAACTAGCCAAAAGCTTGGGGGCGGAGGTGATCGAAGCAAAGGTAACAAGATAAGTTACAAGTAACATTACATCGGTTTAAAGAATGGACTTTGCAGCACGTACCTCAAGATCAAAATATTGAGCCCGATGCCCTTGCAAACTTAGGGTCGTCGGTCGAGGACGACGAGCTCAACTCAGGGGCCGTTTTGCAACTCATGAGGTTAGTAGTCGAAGAAGGTCATGCCGAGATAAACTCCACAAGCTTAACTTGGGATTGGAGAAATAAATACGTAGTGTATTTGAAGATCGGGAAACTTCCCTCAGATCCAAAATAATCGAGGGCCATGCGCAAAAAGGTAGCCCGATTCACTTTGTCTGAAGACGAAACCTTATTCAGAAGAATGTTTGATGGTCCACTAGCAAAATGTCTTGGATCGGGAGATACCGATTACTTTCTGAGGGAAGTTCACAAGCGCACTTGCAGAAATCATTCAAGCGCCAAATCATTAGTTCAAAAGGTAATTAAAGCCTGCTATTACTGGATCGACATGGAAAAAGATGCGAAGGAGTTTTTTCGAAAGTGTGACAAATGCCAAAGATATGCTCCAATGATTCATCAACCCGGGGAGCTGCTGCATTTGATCTTATCACCATGGCCATTCATGAAGTAAGGGATGGACATCGTTAGACCTCTTCCATGGGCACCAGGTAAGACTCAATTTATCTTATTTGATGACTGACTAATTTTCTAAGTGGGTTGAAGAACATGCATACGAGAAGGTTAGGGATATGGAGGTCATCGACTTCATTTGGGACCACATCATATGTTAGTTCGGGATGCCATTTGAAATTGTGTGTGACAACAAGAAGCAGTTTATCGACAGTAAAGTGACAAAGTTTCTCGAGGATTATAATATTAAAAGAATATTATCGACTAATTACCTTAGCAGGAATGGGAAAGACAAATCAACCAACAAAACCATAATCCAAAACCTTAAGAAGAGGTTAACCGACGCTAAAGGGAAATGGAAGGAGATCCTACCCAAAGTCCTTTGGGCATACAGTACGACTGCGAAGTCCAGTACCGGGGATACTCCATTTTTATTGGTTTATGGCGCCGAATCCCTAATACCAGTCGAAGTAAAGGAGCCAAGTATCAGATGCCGATATGCAACAAAGGAGTCAAATGACGAGGCCATGAATACGAGCTTGGAGCTGTTGGATGAAATGCGTGAATCCACTCTTATTCGATTGGCTGCCCAAAAAGAACGGATCGGGAAGTACTACAATCGAAGGTCCAACCTTCGATACTTTAGTGTTGGGGACTTAGTACTAAGGAACCCTAAACACTCGAAATCCGGATGAAGGGAAATTGGGTCCGAACTGGTAAGGATCGTACCAGATTCTCAAGGTCACCAATAAAGGATCCTATAAGCTTGGAATGATGAACGAAGAACAACTATCGAGAAATTAGAATATATCTAACCTAAAATGATATTACTGCTAAGGTACGGCCCCATTTCATTTCCTTTTTATTTCGGGTTAACACTTGCAGGTGATCAACAAGAAGCGGCACAAAGTTTTTAGGTCTGAAAGCATGTGTTGCACTCATTTTTACTTAGACCAATTTTCTCCCAAATGGGTTGTTGGGAAAGGTTTTTAACGAGGAAACAGTGGATCGTACTAACATAGAATCAAGCCCGATTATGAATAGGAATCGAAGATCAATTCAACAATATCCGAGGTTCCTCTACAATCAACCTCAAATACTGGGGGGAGGAGGTATTACCCTCGGATATTCATTACCTTCGGATATCAACTTTAGCGAGGAAATTACTTCGTAAAGGAAGGGTCTTGATAGGTAGGATTTATTGTAAGGGCCAAACGGTCAAATGAACCGTCCCCGCATAGATTGATCGAGCCATGGCATAAAACATGTACGCACGTATGACTACTTCGCACAAGAATAAAGAAAAGTACTTTCCTTGAAATCATCTTATGTTTTAAAATTTTCCTCTTTACATCCCTTAAAGAGTTTCGTACTTCTGATATCCTGAAAATAACAAGCCCAAGGGCAGTCTATAACTGGAATACGAACAACCACTCCCTCACTTGGGGACTGCCGTCCGAAAAACTCGAACGACCCAAGTTAATGGGCCTCGGGGGCATAAGACCTATTAGGCAACTCCCTAATTTTTAGGCCACGACCACCTCACTCAGGGACTGGTTATCTTGGGCAAGCCCAGATAGCTCAAGAAAACAAGTCCAATGGGCAGCTCCCGAACTAAAAGTCTACGGCCAAATTAACGCGGCTCAGAGACGTCCGAAACTCGTAACAAAAACTAGGCCTTCGAAAAAGAAAATTTTTCACAACCGTTTCTAAAGGCTACCCTCGGGAAACTACAATCTTGACTACCTACTTGAGGAAAAGGTTCCGGTAACACCGAACCCCCAAGACGCCTTAAAAAAAGTAAGGCAAAGGCAAGGTTGTTTGAACTTTCGAACATAGCCTAAATTATTTTATGTTAAGGCGTTCCGGCCCTTATGAATACAAGTAATAAAGCAAAGGGGAAATTTGAAAGCAAAAGGGGAAAAAAAGCATTGTATATATAATCTTTTTACAAAGGACAGAATAGTCCGATATTGAAATTTACAATGGCCAAAGCGGTCTCAAAAAGATGCAAAAAGCAAAAAACAAAAACATCTAAAGGCCAAAAAGCAAAAAACAAAAACATCTAAAGGCCTAAGTGACCTAAGTATCCTAGTCTTCATATGGGGCAGCATCTTCAACCTCGGGGTCTTCCCCACCTTCAGATTCAGTTAAGCTCTCGGAGTCTTCCTCGGGAAAAGCCAGCTTCCGGGCCATGGCTACTTCTACCTTGGCATTCTCAATTTCCACCAGTATGTCGAAGCCTTGAGCATGGACTACCTCGAGGGCTTCCCTTCGAGCTCCACCTTGCATGATTCACCATGCTCTTGGATCGACGTCAACCTTTAATTGGTCCACTTTAGCATAGACCTTGATATTGGCCACGACCACCTCAGATTTGGCCGCCTCGAGCTCCGTGGCCAGGCTCGCTTGGCTAGAAATAGCCGATTTAAGCTCAGATTGGAGCTCCTCGGTCCTCTTAGCCGGCACCGAAGTCTTCTATTTTGTAGTTCGAAGCTGGGCCTCGACCTCGGCCGATGCCAGTTATGCTTGGACATTTTCCTTTTCCTAGGTTATGATGTCCATATTTTTATTGAACTCCTCGGCCTTAGTTTGTATCGCATCTACTTGCGCCTGGAGCTGCTCGATTTGTTCAAGCCTTTGCCGGACCTACAGGATCGGATCGTTAGCCACTGAGTCCAGATCGTCGTCACTATCTTCAAGTACTCGATTTACCTACTCGACCCACTCGGCATGCTCCTTCCGAGTCGCTTGTAACTCGGTCTGAAGCTTCTCACTCAGAAGATTATAAGTATCCCTCTTCTCGGTAAGCTCCCGAACCTCAGCCACGTGCTGGGTTAACTTCTCCCGGATTTGAAGGAAAGCCTCATGGTGCAATACCGAGGCCTGCAAGCAAAAAGAAAGGTGTTAGGATTATTTGCAACTTCAAATTTAAAAGAAATAATAAAGTAACACTCAAAGTTACCCAATTCAAATCATGTTGGGACTCCTTGAATAGGCAGCGCGCTTCCACCGCATCCATCACAACCTGGTCCTCTTCAGTCACCAAGCAACTAAGGTAGCTAGCAATCCCCATGGGGACAGAAAAAACCCGAGCATCCTCCGGGATAGAGTAAATTATTGACCGTCTGCGATCAGGGTTAACACTTGGGGCTGGGAACTAATCCACTAGCTTTGGGATCGATGAACACCCATTGGCGCCTGATGATGGTACCTTCCTTGGCACCAGAAAGTCACCTAGACCAGTGACATCTTCTGAGTCACTGGACTCTAACGCATCCAAGAAGTTGTGGATATCAGTTGCCCCCTAAGGCCCCTCGTAAAAATAGCCTTCTAGCATACCACTCTCGCATATCATGGTGTCTAAGATATGAGGGGATCCGGTAAGATCGATTGACCCAAGCTCGTCTCTCGGGGCACCTTTCTTTGCTTGAGAAGCATCGGCCTTGGTGTCTCTCTCGACCTCCCTAGCCTGTGGCAGAGTAGCTGCACCTCGTTCTGATTTGCGGGTCCCGGCTAATGCCTTTTCGACAGCCTCCCTATCTTGAGTCAAAGTGGTCCACACCCGAGCCATTAGCTCGAAATTATCTTCTTCTTCTTCCTCGGACTCATCCCTTAGTCAGCGGATTGTGTCCGATGGGAGGGCGCTGGTACTTTCCTTAGATTTACGCACCAGCCTCTTCTTTGGTTTTTTCTTCTCCGAGTTCAGAGAACTCGAGTCCCTTTTCCTCTTCTTCTCGTCACCTTGCTCTAGAGTAGGGGAGTCGAGAGGAACATCCTCACCCTCAGATGGAGGTCTCATAGCAACGTCCTTGGGGAGATCTACAAAAGAAAATAGAGTCGATAAGAATTCGACAACAAAAGGAGAAAGTCAAAAACTTTTTGAACCAGAAAAGGAAATTTACCATGATTACAGGCCTCCCACCGACCCTTCGGTAATTCCATCCAAGCACGCTCGGAGTATGGTCTCTGTGACACAAGGTCCTCGACCCATTCCTTGAGTTGAGGAACTACATACGTTATCTAGGCCACAGCTGCAACACCAAAAACACTGATAAGAAAGGAGATAAGAGGAGAAACAATAGATTAAATCTTCAAGTCAAAGTAGTACTTATGTTTCATGTTTCATGTTCCATTTCTCGGGAAATGGTATGTCCTCGACATGGATCAAATCTGAAGTCATTATTCAAACAAAACGGCCCATCCAACCTCGGTCCTGAGCCTGATCTATACTCAAGAACGGGGTCATACTGGCCCGGCGAGAAAGCTTGATTAACCCCCTCGATAGAGTCGGGGACTGTAGAGGCGCATAAGATGATAGAGGGTGAAGGGACACCCCTCAATTTTGTTTACAAAAGAATTGAAGGAGAATTACTATTCTACAGAAGGAAGGGTGAATATGGCCAAGAGTCACGTCGTACCTCTTGCATAAGGCAATGATGATCAGGTCTAAGGGACCCAACGTGAATGGGTAAGTATAAACACTTAAAAACACTCCACGTTGGTAGTGATTAACTCCTCAGGCGAAGGCACCACCACATGTTTATTGGGCCAGTTGCAATCTTCTTTAACCTTGGTGAGGAGATCATCGATGATCGTACATATTTATCTTGAGACCGGCTCGCATTCACCCGGTACCGAGAAAGTTTTTTCAATCTTAAAATCGGCAACGGTCGGGAACCCTGCAGGAATGAACTCCTCTGGATGTGGTTCTGCCGCAGCCCATCGCCGGCAGGTCGTAATGAAGAGGCAGCCTCTTTTTGCGTGACAGTCTTAGAAGTTTTCGCCATTGTAGAACAGAAGAAAAGGGAACTAGGAAGGTATTTTTAGCGGTTTGGTAAAAGTTCAAGAAATTTGGGTGCAAGAGTTGGAGAGCAAAGGGATTTTTGAAGAACAAGAATAGGAAGAGCTTTTGAACGTAAAGTTTGAATGAATGAAACTTTGGGTATTTAGCTTGGTGATGATGGTTCAGAACCCGTAGTGGCTGACTAGAAACTGACAGGCATTTAATGCCTTGGTAACTGGACTGACGGGACGTTTCGATATCCGTTTGTCAATTACGTCATAGTCGGATGTTTCAGTGACCGTTTGTCGCTTACGCCATGGCCCATCGAAACGGGGTTCAGAAGCTCATATCGTTTCTAGTCATCTTCTCTCCGAGAAACAAGGGGACTATCTATATACGGTCAAAACGAGTTCGCCTCTTGTGTGACTAATCGAAACTGGAATATGGTAGGTTAAAGTTCGACCTCGAATTATATCGAATCGAGGTGCGAAAGCTCGAGACCCCGGGACTGAATAAAATCGAGATCAGAAGGACGAGCCGAATAACAGAAGGATGAAAGATCCGTGATCGGTTATGGATCACGGTGAAATTTCTGGCATGTATAAAGGATAGGCCGATTGATTAGCAAATCATGAGATTTTTTACCTTGTCTAGAATTGTATCAAGAGTAGGATTCTCCTACTATATAAAGAGGGTCTGATCATTTGTAACACACATCGCATGACTAAACATAAAGCAATATTCTGTCATTTTCTAGATTTTATCATCTTGTTATTATGTTCATACATCAGTTGAGATATCTCTTGATTCAAGGGTGATCGAACTCGAGGGCCAAGGCGGTTCGATTTGTGTGGTTTGCATTTATTTTTTCTTATATTAAATTTCAATATTAATATATTTTCTTAATTTGTATCAAGTTATATCACGTCCTTAAAAGCGCGTATAAATTCAATTATTATCCGTTTTTTAGGTAAACACCAAGGAATCAAAGAAGAAATCCCAGACTGAATAGATAGAGCACACTGCACCGCCACCTTGCGTGGATTGAAGTGCAAAAGAAAAGGATTGAGACCATCCCATTGCGATAGCACACCTGCAAATGACCCCCATCTACATGGAAAAAGAAGAAAACAAAACAAAAAGAAAGAAAGTGAGAGTCTTGGAGACTTTTGGATATAAAAATTATAATTTAAAAAAAAATAGTATTTGAAGTTAAGTTGAAAAATTATATTTGGATACACATTTAACTTGAAAAATATTGTGGTTTTATGAGTGGGGAAAAAAGTTATTCTGAAAATTTTGAACAAGTGGTCTTTTGAAAAACTCATTTTCAAAAAATTTCAAAACTTGCAAAATTTTATGGACAAACACATTTTAGATAAAAAAAAATTTAAAAAAGAAAAAAAAATTCTCTTGGACAAACGGGGCCTTAGAGAGTGAGCAGTATTAGGTTTGCAGTGCCCAAGTTCTAGCTAATTGAAGTCAAGTTATCGGGAAAGGGCCACAAAACAAATTGACCTATTGCAAGGGGTATTTGCACATCATGCCCTATTGCAAATTGGAGATAGATATATGTTAAAATTAGTCAATTAGATAATCCTATCTCGTCGGTTGTATCAATGATTTTCAGGTTGTATCAATGATTTTTGAATGTATTATCTATGGTTTTCAACCGCCACTTTGAGGTTTTGTATTGCATATTTTATTTTTCTTTTCACATAGTGTCATTGTCATAGTCAGAGGCGGAGCTAGCCATGAGATATGGATTTGGCCGAACTCATTAATTTTGGTCCAAACTCTTTATTTGTCTTATGAAATTCATTGAATATGTACTAATTACTAATTTAGAATCCAGTAACTTAAAAGGATTAGAAATCCGAACTCATAATATTTAATTCCTGGCTCTGCTTCTGATCATAGTCTAACTCTGATATCCTCAACAATTTTCTCTCTGTTACGAAATATTATATTGTGTAGCGGATGTCTATAACTCCTAAAGAAGTTTCTCCCACTACTCTTTTCCATTAACCTCTCACTACTTCTTACAATTATTGTTGTAACCCTCACACCTCCATAACCCCCTCCATGATCTTCCCCCGTGATCTAAATGGTTAATACTATGTTCATGACATCCTATAAATAGAGGGTTTGGTCATCACATTGTATACACTTGAATACATGGAAGAAATAAGAATCTCTCCTCTCTTTCTCTCTCTATCTCTTATCTATTTTCTTGTTTTATGCTTTGAGCTTAGTTTTTCAACACGTTATCAGCACGAATTGATATATTCTTCTTATATTTTCTATAAGAGATGAAATTCTTCCATGGGATCAACCTTGAATCAATTTGGTTGAGCCTGTGAAAATCTGGGCATTTCGTTGCCATATCAATGTTGTGTTTGCTTCTATTATACAGGGAGTATCATTTTTCAGTTGCCATGAATTCTGCAATTAACTTACATTAATATTTAAGACTTGGTTTAATTTGTGTTACTTAACAATTTAATTTCATTTATCTAGATGTATACTCATGGATTACCTGCTTTAGAGTGACAAACAAGAGCATATTATGATGCTTTGACATCATCTCCCATATGTACTGCTCCGACAGTTTGCAAGCCAAGATTATGGAACTGTTAACTATTAAGAAGGTTTCTAATTAATCTTATAAAAATAATAAGAATTTAAATTTATGTTGTGGTAAAAATAAATTTTGTATAACTAAGATAGTTTTATTCCCTTTATATTTGATCATGTAGTTGTTTGTGAAAAAGATCAATGTGAACTTTTATTAAAGTTTGGGAAAAACTAATTGATTATTAGAAAGTAATATATCATGAAAGACTCAAGGTTGAGTCCACTTAGAGTTATTATGCCAGTGTATAAGTGTAAGACATCATGTTTGAGTCTTGGTGCACTATGATGATAAGAGTTAGATTTGAGCCCCAACTCATTATGGCCTAACATGCCGTTATATAAGTAAAGGCATTGGGTTTGAGGCCCAATGCACCATATTGATGATATAATGATGACTAAATAAAAATAAAATATTTTTCATAAAAAAGTATGGAGTTTGTCCCACTTGATTTTCTCCATTCTTGAAGTGAATGTGTAGCTAGCGGTGCATAATAAGTCTAATAAAGACAAGTGGTTGACCAATCAATGTGGGCGTGCCAAAGATCAAATAATAACAATCATAATTATGGTAATTGTAAAAAGGATATAAAGTTCTCAAAATGGTCCTTCAAAGGTGAAGGAATATGTATCAATGTGGTCTGTTAATACGAGACATGTTCACATGATTATAGTCCATTCATTGAAAATGTGACTTGTGATAAGCATTGTAATGCATGCTCATTCCTGAAAGTGAATGTGAAAATATATATGTGATTCAAATTATGCATAAGAATGTATTTATGCATGGTTGAATAAATACTACAACTCACCTCTACGGGAGGTTTCAGAGAAAGAAAGATAATAAATATTATTGTATGGTCACATAAATATGTCATTGGCCGGGTACATGTGTTACACCAAAAAACAAATTTGCCATGTCTTATAAAAAGTTATTAAAGGCAAAATTAAGCAATAAATGATTTTGCTTATGATGATTTTGACCATGACAATTACTATAAAACGGTAACGGAGACATTCACCATATGGATGGTGTGACAAAATATCTTGTAGTACAAAATCAATTAAGAGCTCCGAAAGAGCGAATTTGTTACTACCTGGATTAATGAAATTATTCTTGATGTTAATATTGTAGTAAGTCTCAAAAGAAACTTTTTGAGTTTCAAATGTATTAGCCAAAATGATTGGCATATTGAGACTATATATGAAAGGAAGATTGAATATTTTCATATTACTATAATCATACCGGGTAAATAAAATGTTACCCGATTTTTCTTCAATTTGTACTACACAAGTATAAGCTTGATGATAGAATCACATGCCACAAATAACTATAGGTTTACTGAAACAAATATTGGTTGGCATGATCGGTTGGCCACCGGTTCAATTATGATGCGAAAATTAATTGAGAATTCACATTGGCATATATTGAAGAAATAAAAGGTTCTTCAAGAATTCTTTTGTGTTGTTTATTCTCATGATATACAAGTTAAGGTTGGGATTGAATTCCTTGTTTCTGTAACGAATAGAAGGTGATATACATATGGGCCCAGTCACCTGTCATGTGGACGTTTACTATTATATGATTCTAATAGATGCATCTATTCTACGGTCACATGTGCGTTTGTTATCAACTTGCAGTTTGGCTTTTGCAAGGTTGATTTCTCAAATTACTAGAGCATAGTTCTAGAATATAAATTATGATGATTTATCTTGATAATGCTGGTTTAAATACAAGTTGGTTTAGAAGAAATTGTATGCCTGCAATTATAGCTAAACCATTGATTATGAGAATAAAACTTCCAAATAGAAATTCGGAATGAGGTATATTATTTAATATACAACAACACTTGTACGCATCTATCCAACAAGTTATGAAAAAATTCTCCCTGTCACAATTGGTTCAAGGTCAAGAACCAAATAGAAATATATGTGTGCTATATGATTTAATTATGCCACCACAATGCACAATATGGGTTCCCAAAGAAGATTGGGAAATGTGTTGGTGATCCCAGCATTAGGGGGAGAAAATGGGCAGCTGAAAAAATAATCATGGAATGAATTATTATGAGTATACTTAGATCCCCGTACAAGAAAACGTGAACTTGAAGTTCAAGTGATAATTCATTTGTAAAATATTGTCAGGCGTATTTGCTGACCCAAAGCTAAATGTTATATTTCATCTGCTAATGCTCCAAATAGAATAAATTCTATTATGGACATAGTCTATGGAACGCATGAAGCGTAATAGACCAATTGGTTCCAAAGATAAAACTCCTTGAATAAGGAGAGGAGAAAATGATAAAGATGGTCATACTAATAAGGCAAGTGCTCTGTAAGAGCACCATGACATAACACTTTATAAGACCTCATGGAAGAGGCTCAGGTACCTGAAATAATGAGATCTCGATAAGTTATGTCTTTATTCTGTGATGATGGAACCGATGTAAAATGATCATCAATGATATTGTTGATATAATGTAGCGCTCAATATTTTTAATATTGACGAGGATCTTGAGCTCAAATCTTTCATGGAATTTGGACAGATAAATTAGTGGTCAATAAAAAATACGCAATCAAGATTGACTTCACTTGGAAAACGTGAAGTTTTGGACTTGTAGTCCCAACACCTGAAAGTATAGAGCATTGGGGTGACACAAGATTTTACGTAAATGTCATGCCATTGATTATATGGAAACATGTTCCCTTGTGGTGGATGCAGTTGCTTTCATATTTTAGTCTGAAAATACCTGATAAATTTGATATGCGTACATAAAAATCACTGAAGGATTTAAACTAATATTAAGGTTCCCAAGAAATTTATTAAATAAAGCTTCAACAAATCTTTATGTGGATTAGAGCAATCATGGTGCACATGATTTATTTTTGTGTCTATTGCAATTGGTGCACTATATATCTCGCTAGAACCATGAGTATAACAATATGCTAGCGAGATATAGTTTTATTCCTATATGAAGATATTGAAATATTATTAGTGTTATATTGCAAAAGGAATCATTGATATAAATTTATTTATTCTAATAAATACTGTCAAGATTTTATTGGTTATGCAAATGCAAACATTTTCCTGAAGTTCTTTCTTCAAACAATCTATTCGCATGTGAGGGTAGACATATTAAGATTCTAAAAGGTAGTTAATTATTGATACTTATTCAAGTCATTCCAAGATAAGCAACTGATCAAGCAAGTGACGCAACACAATATACGTGTGACTTTTATTTGAACAGAAGATTCCAATAATGTTGAAGATAATGTTGTTTGCATAGCTCAATTGAAAGAATTATATATTGAAGGAGACATAATAAATAAAATTTCATCACAGTTCTTTTTCAGACGCATGATCTTCAACAGAATGGTGAAATTGATATTCAACAAATTCATTCATGTGATAATTTCGCTGATATGTTCACTAAGGCATTGCCAACCTCAATGATTGAGAAGTTGAAATACAAGATTGAAATGCATTGCCTTCATGAAATAAGTGATGTTTTCATTAGGGGAGACAAATACGCATTGCACTCTTTTTTCCTAGACTAAGGTTTTATCCCACTGAGTTTTCCTGGCAGATTTTTAATGAGGCAGCAAGTACTGCGTATTACAAGATATCTGTACTCTTTTTCCTTCACTAGGATTTTTTTTCCCATGGTGTTTTTTCCTAATAAGGTTTTAACAAGGCACATTATCTATAGACATCCAAGGGGGAGTGTTATGAAATATTATTTTATGTAGTGGATGTCTATAACTCCTAAAGAAGTTACTCCCACTACTCTTCTCCATTAACCTCCCACTACTTCTTACAATTATTGTTGTAACTCCCACACCTCCATAACCCCCTCCATTGTCACGACCCAAAATCTATTAAGGTCGTGATGGCGCCGGACACCATCGTCAAGCAAGCCAATCATTAATTAATTGAAATAGATTCATGTTTTAACATTTTTGAAATCATTATCTTTAACTTGTTACATAATAACTAAACAAAATTCGTTAAGTAAATACAACGGTTTTAATATTCTATTTATTTATAAAATACATCCCATACACATCCCAGAACCCGGTGTCACAAGTACATGAGCAATTTTTAAGAATTTTACAATTTCTACAAAGCTTGTCTGAAATACAAGTTGACAAGGAAATGAAAATAATGTAATACAATACGAGGGAGACTCCGTCAGTTGCGGATCGCCTTCAGATGATGCAGCTCACCTAAGTCTCCAAACCAGTCACATCGCTATGAAGGTACCTGTGCAATAAAAATGCACAGCAAGTGTAGCATGAGTACGAAAACAACGTGTACTCAGTAAGTCGTCCGCCTAACCTCAGAGAGGTAGTGACGAGAGGTCGAATTAGACACTTGCTAGAGGTCAATTTAGTATATTCAAGTGTGATACTAAGGATGATTATCATAGGCAATTTATTAAAATCAGGAATAAATAATATCAACTCCTTCCCTATTTAACACTGTAAATCTTCGTCATATTAATAACAATTAATCAACATGGGAGATTTAATAAAATAACAAATAATTAACGGGAAGGAACAACTTCTTCCAAAATTTTAATAACATTAAATCTCTGTCTTTTCAGTTGACAACTTAAAATTCCAGGCCAGTAATCAGGCAAAATCACAGTAAAAATACGCAGTAAATATCATGCGCAAGCAATGCCGAGGGTCGAACCGAGTGGACCAACAATAATAAATTGTGCACTACCGAAGGGTCGAACGGCTCAAACCATAGATGCATATATCTTTCCCCGCTCGCGAATCGATCATGCGACGCGGTCAACATAAAAATAATAAGGCTAGCCTGCTCGCGAATCATATTTGCGACTCAGGTGATCATATGTACACATATTCACATAATAAATCCATATTTTTATCAAGAAAGCAGTTACTCAAGAAAGTGGTAAAATTCTTCTTAAAGGAACATGAAAAATAGCTTTTAAATCTTTGTTTTGAAACTCATTTGCCAAGTTTAATAATATTCAATAATATAACCTTATCAGGAACACAATTATCCACGGAGAAACTCAATTCTCTTTCTAGATGATTAAGAAAAATGAACTCTAGTGTTCTTAGATATTCGATTACTATTTTGATCATATTAGCGGTCTAATATAAATGGCAAGATCACAAGTACAACAAGGAAGGCATGCTAGTGGGTCCTAGACTACCCGGACATGGCATGATAGTAGCTATGCATGGACTCCCATCACCTCGTGTGTATGCAGCCCCCGCAGATAGTAGCACGTATTTAATTAGTTCACCTAGGGGGACATTTCCCCCTCAAAAAGTTAGACAGGAGACTTACCTCGCTCCAAAATTCCATAACCGGCTTCCAAGCCCTCCCGACGACTCCAATTGATGCACGACGCCCCAAAACTATCCAAATAACGGCAAACCAATGAAAATATACTCCAATATTTGCAAAAAATTCAAATTATATAATTTCCCAACTCTGCTCAGTGAATTGACCAAAATGCCCTCGGGCCCACGTGCCCGGATTCCGAAATTTCTTGAAGATAAACTCTACTCGTAGCTTTACTAGTTCAAATATACAATTTACTCAAATATTCATGCTCAATTCGTGGTAAAAATCCAAACTACCCATTTTCTAGGTTTTCTTCAACATTTCCCAATTTCTACTAATTTCCATTGCCAAATCTATATACAAACCTTGTATTTAACTTGATATGAGTAGGAACGACTTACCTTGGCATAGATGATAAAAACCTCCTCTTGAAGCTCGCCAAAAATCGCCCCAACATGAGAGAAATGGCCAAAATCCCGGTTAAAACATAACGTTACCCAGGCGATCCTCCTATGCGATCGCATAACATGCTCCGCGTTCGCATTGGCCAACTATGCTGCCTCCCAAATTCCCTCAGTGTGTTCGCAGCTCCAAACGCACCCTTGTGCGATCGCACAACAACAACTGCGGTCGCACAGGCCAATTCCCTGCAGCCTCAACTTTTCCTTCAGTGTGATTGCATACATCCAGGTGCGATCGCACAAGCCAAAATTCCAGCCCTCTAATTTCTTCTCTGAGATCGCACAACTGGGACCGCAATCGCATAGCACACCAGAAGACAGCAGCAACAAAACAAAGAAAAATGGTCTGAATTCATCCTGAAACACACCCGAAGCCCCCGGGACCCCGTCCAATCCCACGACTCAGTCCCATTACATCCCACGGACTTGATCGAGACTTTGAATCACATCAAACAATGCCGAAATCATGAATCGCACTAAAATTTAAACTTTAAGAATTTTGAAGTTTCAAACTTCTACATTCAATGTCGAAACCTATCAAATCACGTCCGATTGACCCCAAATTTTGCACACAACTCATATTCGACATTACGGTCCTGCTCTACCTTCCGGAATTGCATTCCGACCCCGATATCAAAATTTCCACTTCCGGTCGGATTTCTCAAAAACCTTCAAATTTTTATCTTTATCCAAATGACTTCAAAATGACCTACGGACATCCAAATTCACTTCCTATCGCGCTCTCAACTCTAGAATCACCATACGGAGCTATTCCCAGGCTCGGAATCCTAAACGGACATCAATAACACTGAAATGCCTTACAGCCCAAATTTATGAAATTCTTCTAAAATGCTATCTTCCATAATATACGCAGAAATGCTCCCGGGTTATCCAAAACCCGATCTGGACATACGCCCAACTCCGAAATCATCATACGAACCTGCAGGAACCTTCAAATCCTGATTCGGAGGTCGTTTACTCAAAATTCCAATCTTAGTTGATTCTTCCAACTTAAGGCTTCCGGATTGAGAATTTTCTTTCCAAATTAACTCTAAACTTCCCGAAATTCAATTCCGACCACGCCCACGGGTCATAATACCTGAAACAAAGCTGCTCACGACCTCAAACCGCTGAACGACGCGCTAGAGCTCAAAATGACCGGTCATGTCGTTACATTCTCCCCCACTTAAATAGACATTCGTCTTCGAACGTGCTAAGAACTGCTCTGGAGTTATCTGAAATCACTGCTTAACACCTCGAGCACCTACCCATGCTACCGCAACCCAGTTGAGTACATTAGCTTGATCAAATCTGAAGATTTCTTCTTTTATCTATATAATAAGCTCAGAATCCAGTTCCAACACTTGAAATTTCTCTGCCAGGCCTAGTTCCAATATATAAACACTGTATCAACTAATACACGACATACCAGAACATGAATGCATACTCTTGCTGAATTAGCACCATGCACTGCATAATTCATCATCTAACCACAATGACACTCCCTGAACCTTAATAGCCAAAATTCCACGAATCTGATGCTCCTAATGCACCTCATGATATACATATACATCCTGCTATAATGCTGGCGATACCACCACAATGGAGGAGATGTGTAGAAATTCATAATCAACTGTCGAGTTAACAAATCATTGAATATCTCCTCTTGACTAGAATCATCACCTCATTACGAACCAAATAATGGTATTTGTCCTTTAATATATTTCGCATAATATTATCGCGCTGATCCCTGATCCAATAATCTCGTCTCACCCAGTATGAACTGTTCAGACAACAAATCACCCCAAACACGACCAACAGCCTCACATGATACCACATCGCGCCAATAGGCCATAACTCGAACATGATAAATAAGAAATGACTCAGGAAGGGACTATTCAACTCACGCAACTAATATGAACTTTCCTCATAAAATAGGAAGTAAAACATAAGAAAAATAAATATAGGAACCTTACTCATCATCACACTGCTGCAGCGTGCAACCCGATCCAAATAACATACCCGCGGCGACATGCCACCCAATCCACACATAAAATTTACATAAGAAGATACATGGAGCTGAATCGCTAACTATTGCAAATTACCGAATATCGGTCACAAGCACGCTAAGTGCATAATACCATTCTGGGGAGGCTGATAAAGCCATATGCTACAAAACTCAAGCACAACTGAGTTGCGATATATATATATATATATATACACACTCTGGATCTCAAGAGCTATCCTGCTCACATAACATCATCACTACGCGGGACCTCAACACATAAGGAATTATCAAGCCGTTTCACAATTCACATGGCAAGATCATAATATCACATGAATTTGACGAAGATGGAACAATCACCTGATATTCCAACACCCCTCCTTGAGGAGCGCTATACTGAAATGAACACATCTGCCCCACATGAAGCCCATAATCATATTTAAATCCATCCACAAACATCGAGTCTACCTTGCTCGCACCAAACTAAGCTAATAGCGTTACCTGAGTCCATATTAACCCACTTCCTCTCATAATACACGAGAACAACCATCATCATCGGGACAAACACCCCATAATCCACAATCAACTGAACCAAACGCCCTCCAGGCATAAATTCTCAAATAAGCAATGTTGCACTTTCTTATACGTGGTCTAAATCTTCAACCAATCAGGTAACTACATGTCACACTTATACAATCTTCCCGCGGTCATGCTTCCACGACCTTCCACACAAGGCAACAAGTCTGCACATCTATACCACCAACCACACTAATGCTGCAAAGCAAATCAAGAACCCATAACTAGGATGCAAAGCCTCTTTCACCAAACACCGATCTCAGGTGACACTGAAGACAACACTAGCTCACTCTAAACATTCAAATCCCTTATTATTTCTCATCCGAGCTCATGAAATCCTTGTCAACACCGAACCGCAACCTCGATTCCTTACTTCCAGTTACATACTGCTTACTGCACCTAACATGCCAATATAAGATATAGCAAGAATTCCATCATAACTTCTGAACCACTAACAGGGTGAACACTTCAGCATATAGAAACCTTTTACATACCTCAATTCAAGAGAACCACCAAAACACACGAGTGAATTCCCACAATCACTAGACATGCAAATCCTTAAGTAGTGGTCTGAACCACCATAACCCTTCCGGGATCCGCCTACACCTAACAAGCCATAGCACTCGAATGCTCCCACATGAGATCTTTTACGATGGCCGACAAGCCCCGCACATACCGGCCCAAACCACATGCATAATTTAATTACACTGACGAAACTGATCACTGTCGTACATGTGCCACTTCAGCCATGGCTAATCAATCTATCTTCTTTTAATCATCTTTAATTACCTCCAGAATAATAGTAACTTCCTTCAACTCATAGCAAACTCACCCCTTACTCATCCCGAGTGACCTTGATTCATGAGACCATGCTACCTAAATCCCGCAACCCGTCTCATACCCTCCTAAAATCTTCCTAAAACCCGGAATTTATTTCTCTCACTCTTCCAATACCATCCTGCATGCTGAAGAAAACATAGAACACTCCAACCATTTTCCCTCTCTCTGAAATTACCCTGCAAAAGCTCAATTCTTAATCATATTGCTGCCCTTAACCCTTAAACGCTGCATTCTTCACTTTTGAATTCCCTAGGACCGCTATTGAGAGTCACCCACTCTGACTAGCCCCAAACACAGTCAACTCCAAGGCTCTTCTAGCACATGAACACCTTTTTCAATGAAGCACGTGACTGAGTCACTACCCTTACAACTAACCTATGCCTTAAGCATAAATTCTGAATCCTTCAAAGCCTAACCCTGGTCCAACAGGGCCAACTTTTGCACACATTCACCAAATCCCACGCACAATCACCATTTTACTCCTTCCCCTTAGCTGAAATAACTTGCCAATACGCCATTAATCCGCAACCCCATGAGAAGACCATCCTACAACCCAACTGCAGGTGGTGGGACTCCCCCACTTAGCCCAAAGCCACTCCTTGCACCATTCTAGACCCTGCTGAGATCCTTTCTCCTTTGTTAACATGATCTTGCTCAACCAATCCGTCCAATTCTTCCAAATTCCCTTGTTAGCATTCCCTAATTACTCAAGTTCTCTAGCATCATTCTCACATCCTTCCTCCTACCGAACAGCCACTAGAATCCCTCACAAAAACTTGCCAACCACACGACTGCTAAACTACTCACAGGAGGTAACCCACCTATGTAAATCACCAATTGACACCTTCCAACTATGTTGTACTGCATTATCTCTACGACATCAATACTCCATCCTAAGCCTGTTCTCATTCACCAACCTTACCAGTCCGTCTGCTCTCATGGACAACTACTAAATGTGCTACAATACCTTCTAATTCACCATTATGCTGCCGCTCTCCCACTTTGGTTAAACTCATTCCTTTAGGCACTACCTGACCTCCTTTCCTTACTCCTGGCCTTTTAGAAATTGAACCACCGCCTCGCACTTTTCACATATCTTCCCTCATCGTATGTTGCCCAATTGCTGCCTCAATTCAATATCATTCTCTGTAGCTCTTAAACCAGCAGTTGACCACGACTTTAAACTCTCTGAAGATCACGTTTCTCGAGCTACATTCATTATCAATACTTATCCAATACTGGACCACCGCACCTCACGGTCTCTGACAGCCGCTTCTTCAATACTTCTTCACAATACTCTGACCCCATACAATCGAAGAAACCATGGCACTGACGAACTTAACACGTTTCATTCGATCAAGGATGACGATAACACCTCACAGGTGAATACTCCACTTTACTTGAAAACACCAAGTCTTACTACTTTATCAACCCCAACCGGATCGTTCATAATCCAAATGCCTTTCCTTTGCCGGAACTAAAATACCGAAATCTCGAAATCACACTCTGAGAAGACCTCTCTTCAAACCATTCATCAGGACCCAACATATGGGCAATCGTTCTATCATCATATTGACATCGCGCGACAACCAATCGTAAGCATCATCACTACCTGACCATATCCTTAAGGCTCTCAGAAAGACATGTACTGAGCTGAAACAACATATTATCCTTCTACAGCGCCATAACAACAGCCCCCAACCAATTGCACATGGAAAACATCTCGCATAATATCCGTAGCACCATTTCAATTTCTCAAATTCCCGATTCATATAAAGCGCTTCGCGACGTATAAGATTGAGTAGGAAGAAATATAGGCATAAGCCTCACGTGAATCGGATCGCACGATGGAGAATTAAGAAGGGAAGTACTCCTAACAGCCTTGTAGCCTCTCCAAGATAAGTACAGACGTCTCCGTACCGATACGCAAGACTCTACTAGACTCGCTCATGACTCGTGAGACCTAAGGGAACCTAGTGCTCTAATACCATGTTGTCACGACCCAAAATCTATTAATGTCGTCATGGCACCGAACACCATCGTCGGGCAAGCCAATCATTAATTAGTTGAAATGGATTCCTGTTATAACATTTTTGAAATCATTATCTTTAACTTTTTACGTAATAACTAAAAAAAATTCGTTAAGTAAATACAACGGTTTTAATATTCTATTTTTTTATAAAATACATCCCATACACATCCCAGAACCCGATGTCACAAGTACATGAGCAATTTTTAAGAATTTTACAATTTCTACAAAGCTTGTCCGAAATACAAGTGGACAAGAAAATTAAAATAATGTAATACAATACGAGGGAGACTCCGTCAGCTGCGGATCGCCTCCGGCTGATGCAGCTCACTAAGTCTCCAAACCAGCCACATCGCTATGAAGGTACCTGTGCAATAAAAATGCACAACAAGTGTAGCATGAGTACGAAAACAACGTGTACTCAGTAAGTCGCCCGCCTAACCTCAGAGAGGTACTGACGAGCGGGCGAATTAGACACTTGCTAAAGGTCAATTTAGTATATTCAAGTGTGACACTAAGCATGATTATCATAGGCAATTTATTAAAATCAGGAATAAATAATATCAACTCCTTCCCTATTTAACGTTGTAAATCTTCGTCATATTAATAACAATTAATCAACATGGGTGATTTAATCAAATAACCAAATAAGCAACGGGAAGGAACAACTTCTTCCAAAATTTTAATAACTTTAAATCTCTGTCATTTCAGTTGATAACTTAAAATTCCAGGCCAGTAATCAGGCAAAATCACAGCAAATACGCAGTAAATANCTTTTTTCCCTCTCGCGAATCGATCATGCGACGCGGTCAACATAAAAATAATAAGGCTAGCCTGCTCGCGAATCATACATGCGACTCAGGTGCTCATATGTACACATATTCACATAATAAATCCGCATTTTTATCAAGAAAGCAGTTACTCAGGAAAGTGGTAAAATTCTTCTTAAAGGAACATAAAAAATAGCTTTTAAATCTTTGTTTTGAAACTCATTTGCCAAGTTTAATAATATTCAATAATATAACCTTATCAGGAACACAATTATCCACGGAGGAACTCAATTCTCTTTCTAGATGATTAAGAAAAATGAACTCTAGTCTTCTTAGATATTCGATTACTATTTTGATCATATTAGCGGTCTAATATTACTGGCAAGATCACAAGTACAACAAGTAAGGCATGCTAGTGGGTCCTAGACTACCCGGACATGGCATGATAGTAGCTGCGCATGGAATCCCGTCACATCGTGCGTACACAGTCCCCGCAGATAGTAGCACATATATAATTAGTTCACCTAGGGGGACAATTCCCCCTCAAAAAGTTAGAAAGGAGACTTACCTCGCTCCGAAATTCCATAACCGGCTTCCAAGCCCTCCCGGCGACTCCAATTGATGCACGACACCCCAAAACTATCCAAATAACGGCAAACCAATAAAAAT
Organism: Nicotiana knightiana; assembly: GCA_005239525.1. Lineage (NCBI taxonomy): Eukaryota > Viridiplantae > Streptophyta > Magnoliopsida > Solanales > Solanaceae > Nicotiana > Nicotiana knightiana. Next base: position 104,201 of record ML427460.1, read on the forward strand.
ATACTCTAATATTTGCAGCAAATTCAAATTATATAATTTCCCAACTCCGCTCAGTGAATTGACCAAAATGCCCTCGGGCCCACGTGCTCGGATTCTAAAATTTCTTGAAGATAAACTCTACCCGTAGCTTTACTAGTTCAAATATACAATTTACTCAAATATTCATGCTCAACTCGTGGTAAAAATCCAAACTACCCATTTTCTAGGTTTTCTTCAAAATTTCCCAATTTCTACTAATTTCCATTGCCAAATCTATATACAAACCTTGTATTTAACTTGAGATGAGTAGGAAAGGCTTACCTTGGCATATATGATAAAAAAACTCCTCTTGAAGCTCGCCAAAAATCGCCCCAACATGAGAGAAATGAGAGAAATGGCCAAAATCTCGGTTAAAACATAACACTGCCCAGGCGTTCCTCCTATGTGATCACATAACATGCTCCGCGATCGCATAGGCCAACTATGCTGCCTCCCAAATTCCCTCAGTGCGTTCGCATGCCTACTCCTGCGTTATCGCAGTCCAAGCCTCACGGCTCCAAACGCACCCTTGTGCGATCGCACAACAATAACTGCGGTCGCACATGCCAATTCCCTGCAGCCTCAACTTTTCTTTCTTTGTGATTGCATACATCCCGGTGCGATCGCACAAGCCAAAATTCTAGCCCTTTAATTTCTTCTTCGCACGATTGGGACCGTGATCGCATAGCACAACAGATACACCAGAAGACAGCAGCAGCAAAACAAAGAAAAATGGTCTGAATTCACCCTGAAACACACCTAAAGCCCCCAGGACCCCGTCTAATCCCACGACTCAGTTCCACTACATCCCACGGACTTGCTCGAGCTTTGATCAAACAACGCCGAAATCACGAATCGCACTAAAATTCAAACTTTAAGAACTTTGAAATTTTAAACTTCCACATTCAATGCCGAAACCTATAAAATCACGTTCGATTGACCCCAAAGATTGCACACAAGTCATATTCGATATTACGGTCCTGCTCTAACTTCCGGAATCGCATTCTGACCCCGATATCAAAATTTTCACTTCCGGTCGGATTTCTCAAAAACCTTCAATTTTTAACTTTAGCCAAATGACTTCAAAATGACCTACGTACATCCAAATTCACTTCCGATTGCTCTCCCAACTCCAAAATCACCATACGGAGTTATTTCCAGGCTCGGAATCCTAAACGGACATCAATAACACTGAAATGCCTTACAGCCCAAATTTATGAAATTCTTCTTAAATGCTATCTTCCATAATGTACGTCGAAATGCTCCTGGGTTATCCAAAACCCGATCCGTACATACGCTCAAGTACTAAATCATCATACGAACCTTCAGGAACCTTCAAATCCTAATTTGGAGGTCGATTACTCAAAATTCCAATCTTAGTTGATTCTTCCAACTTAAGGCTTCCGAATTGAGAATTTTATTTCCAAATTAACTCTAAACTTCCCGAAATTCAATTTCGATCACGCCCACGGGTCATAATACTTGAAACGAAGCAGCTCACGGCCTTAAACTGTTGAACGACGCGCTAGATGTCAAAACGACTGGTCGGATCGTTACATCCATGATCTTCCCCTGTGATCTAAATGGTTAATACCATGTTCATGACATCTCTTTGTATTACCTCAATGTCATCCTATAAATAGAGGGTTTGGGCATTACACTATATACACTTGAATAAAATGGAAGAAATAAGAATACCTCGTCTCTTTCTCTCTATATATCTTATCTATTTTCTTGTTTTATGCTTTGAGCTTAGTTTTTCAACACTCTCAAGCTAATACTTTATTGCTCTGAATTTTTTTTTTCAAATTTGTTCTCTCGAGCCAGTTTATCTTTTGATTAAGTGTATCGAGTCATTAGATCTGTTCCAAACATACCACTTAGCTCTAAGAAAGATCCCAAACTTATTAAGCATTGCTATTTCTTTGCTCAAGGCACATTGCTTTAGCTGGTTGAGTCTATTCTTTCTACTTTTTATACTCACCAGATGTTTTTCGAAGTCTTCGGGACATAAAAAATATATATAATTTTGATAAATAATAATATTTGGAGTTAAGTTGAAAACTAATATTTGGAATTTAAAATTATCTTCGGACATGCATTTCACTAAAAAAAATGTTACAGTTTTGTAAGTGAAGAAAAAAGTATTTCTGAAAATTTTAACAAAATGGTCTTTTTGAAAAACTCATTTTCAAAAACTTCCAAAAACTTGCAAAGTTTCTTTAAAAAATGCATTTGAAAAAAAAAGAAAAAGAAATTGTGGATAAACGGGGCCTTGATCTTTTCAAAGAAAAAACAATGAAGTAAAAAAAATTCATTCAAAAACTTCATAACCGAATTGTGCGCCTAGGTCGGCTAACACTATTAGAAATTCGGCAAAAACCAATCATGGTCGGCCGACCAATTTTGGTCGGTCAAAATACCGGCCAAAAAATGGACAAAAGTTGATCGATTTTTCAAAATATTTTTTTTATATTTTTTTTTACGAAATCGACCAACTTTAGTCGGTTTTCTTTGGCACAAAAATGTGGGGAACTATTTTTGAGTCCCGTAAAATTTATTTTTCAAGAAATCAACCAACTTTGGTTAGTTTTTCATAAAATAAATTAATATTAAAATTAAAAACACCGACCGAAATCGGTCAGTTAATTCGGCTAGTCATTTTAAAAAACTGACCAAATTCGGTCAGTAATTTTATTTTTTAATAAAACCGACCAACTTTGGTCGGTTATTTTCGTGAAAAATATAATTAAAGCGTATAAATAAAATAAAAGACAGTCTTAAAACAAAATGTACCAATGGTCTAGTGGTAGAATAGTATCCTGCCACAGTACAGACTCCGGTTCGATTTTCAGATGGTACATTTTCTAATTAGATAATTAAAATACCGAACAACTTTGGTCGTGGTCTATTTTTTCGGTAATTTTTTGTAAATATAATTGACGAATCAAAAATAGTCGGTAATTTCTGACCAACTATGGTCGGTATGCCCTTCTGACATTCAAAATATCGACCACACGTTAATGGTCGCATTTTGAACGGTTATTGGCCATAACCGACCAACTTTGGTCGGGTTTTTTGGACAGTATTTTCTGAATTTCTAGTAGTGAAACCTGCCCCCACACTTCATTGTATAATTCAAAATTTAGATTTAGGTTCTTATACAATTATATTTATAGAGAAACGGGTTAATCCAAGTCAATATTAATATCCAAGTAGCAAATCTAGTTATTATATGAAGGATATTAGGCGTGTGTTGTTAGATAAGAATATCTTAGAGCAATAGTGGCTTAAGAACGTGAAAGATAACAATAAATAGTTTTTAGATAAATGATGGAACAAGGTTCATCCGACAAGGGTGAAATTTTACATTGAGCATTCTGACAATGATGGATAATGATAAGCAATTGAATATTCTAGTTCTTCTTATATCAGAATATAAAGGAAAAGAAGTATGAATGTGAACTCTGTATGTAATCAGTAATTGTGATGACCCAAGGGGTCATTTTATGAATTAAGACTCCGTTCTAGGCTTATTAGTCATAAAAAGACTAATTTTAATTACCTCAATTTACGTGCACAGTTTGGACGTGAAACCAGAAAGCTTTTATGTGAAAATATAAGAAATATTAATTTTTAAAATTAAAATTTGGTTTTAGTTGACTTGAATCAACAATTTTAGTAAACGGACCCGGATCTGTGTTCCGACAATCCCGGGAGGTCCGCAGTAAAATATGGGACTTGGGCGTATGCCCGAAAATTAATTCCAAGGTCCCAAGCCTTAGAAATTAATTTTTAAAAGAAATTATTTTGCTGAAATATTAATGAAATAAAGAAAGAATTAGTGTTTGAAACCATTGGTATCGGGCTCGTATTTTGGTTCCGGAGCTCGGTACAGATTTGTTATAGTATTTGAATACTAACTCTGAAGTTTTGTGAGAATCGGAGTTTATTTGACGTGATCCGGACGTCCGGTTGAGAAATACTGAAATTGAAGTGTTCTTGAGAAAAATGATGAGTTCTGAAGTTTAATTCATAGTTTTACATGTTATTTTCATGATTTGATCGCACGAGCAAGCCCATATGATGTTTATAGACTTGCGTGCATTTTTGGTTTAGAGCCCCGAGGGCTCGGGTTAGTTTCGAATAGGCCACGGGATGTTTTACACTTATGAAGATTGTTGTTTTTGCTGTTACTGGTGCGCAGAGAATTAGTGCTATGCGATCGCATAGCTGCTTCCGTGATTGCATAAAGTAAATTCTGGGGGCCACCATTTGTGCTATGTGAACGCATAGCTTCTCACGCGATCGCACTGAGTAAATTGGGCCTGGGGAGGAGGGGAGCCCAGGACACTATGCGAACGCAGCCCCCCTCCCCCCTACGCGATCGTGATGGCCAATAAGGCCTGGCCCAATGCGAACGCGGGCAAGCCCATGTGAACGCATAGAAGGCCTGCCCAGCTATATAAATACACTGTTAAACACAGACATAACCCTTTTTCTTCATAATTTTAGAACCTCACAACCCTAAGGATGATTTTCTTCATCAAAGTTCATCCCCAAGTTGTTTCTAATCAATTCTAAACTTTACTCCTTCAATTACCTAATGTTTTTCATCACATTTCAATCAAAAATCAAGAGTTTTCATCGTAAAAATTAAGGGTTTGGGTAGAATTAGGGAATTTTGTAAAAATCGAATCTTTACCTCGAATTGAGGTCGGATTTTGAAACTAATTGTATATTCATGCTCATGGGTGAATGGGTAAATGTAATTTGGTCCGAACCCTTATTTTGGACCAAGCAGGCCCGGGGTCGGGTTTTAACTTTTTTTGAGAAAAATTAGGAAAAATTATAATTTTCAGTAAAGTTAGTTCATTTAGCATTAATTAATGATATTAAGTTAATTATGGTTAGATTCGAGTGTATTGGAGGTGAATTGAAGAGGAAAAGCTATAATTGAACAGTGAGTGACCTGCGAAGTTGAGGTAAGTGCTTGGGTTAACCTTGACTTGAGGGAATAGGAATCCCCAACTAAACTATTATGTGAAATTGCATGTGAGTGGTGTATAGGTGGGGTGACGAGTATCTATGCACCACCAAATTGTCTGTTTACATGATCCCCTCCCCGTTTTCAATCTAATTGCTTCATGTTTTTAATTGTTTCATGTTCATTGTTGTCTTCTATAATTACTTGGCTTGTTATATTGTTGTAAGTCTTGTTGCAATCATGTTTGAGAAGGTATTAGTTGTCTTCCTTGGTTTCATTGTGGTACATAAAGACTGAGTGGATTGTCATTGTTTTAAGATATATATATATATATACACACACACACACACTCCTGTTGGTTCATTTTGAGATATTATTTATGACGTTGTGAGAACTACCGTTTATTGTTTATGACTGTTGAGACAAAAGTATTGTGAAAGGCTTGGCCTGAATTGTGAAAGTTTTTGATAGAAATAAATATATAAAACTGTAATAAGGGTGGACAGGGGAAATAAATATATATGACTGTGATAAGGGTGGACAGGGAAAATAAATATATAAGACTGTGATAAGGGTGGACAGGGAAAATAAATATATAAGACTGTGATAAGGGTGGACAGGGAAAATATATATGATTGTGATAAGGGTGGACAGGAGAAATATATATGATTGTGATAAGGGTGGACAGGGAAAATAAATATATAAGACTGTGATAAGGGTGGACAGGGAAAATAAATATATATGACTGTCATAAGGGTGGACATGAAAAATAAATATATAATACTGTGATAAGGGTGGACAGTGGAAATATATAAGACTGTGATAAGGGTGGGCAGGAGAAATATATATGAATGTGATAAGGGTGGAAAGGAAAAATATAAAATAAATATATGATAGTGATAAGGTAGGATAATTATGCTTTACTGATTTTTATTACAAAGATGTGGAAGTTTATTGTTTTATCCTACCGTATTCCCATATTTTGCACATTTGGTTATTTTAAATTAAAGTTTGGAAACTTGGACAGTTGTGTGAAATTTTGGTGACAGCTGAGGCCTGGAATAGGCGACTGAGTCATTTTATTTATTGTTTCAGTTTAAATTTTCTTTTTTTGTGTAGAATTGCTTTATTTCATATATATATATATATATATTGTCACATGTTAAGATATGATTGCCCTGCCTTAGCTTCGTCACTACGCGAGGTTAGGCTCGGCACTTACTCAGTACATGGGGTCGGTTGTACTGATACTATACTCTGCACTCTTTTGTGCAGATCTAGGTACCAGCCAGCAATAGAGATTTTTTTTGTAGCATCTATCTATTATCCGGAGACACGAGGTATATCTGTCGGCATTCGCAGATCCCGAGAGTCTTCTCTTAGTTCGTGGAGACTGTTTTACATTTTCTCAAAACAGTTATATTATTTCTTTCAGCTCATTATTTGTAGTATTCTTTAGTAGTTCGTAAATTGTGACACCAGACCCTGGGGTAATCTTAGAGTTATTTCTATAATTATTTTGTGGATCGGTTTATTTAGTTGTTTATCATTTTATATTTGGAGTTATTATTGGAAACCATTAGATTAAGTTTACTTTAAATTTATTTTATTATGTTTAAATGGATAATCAAAGGAAAATAGCTAATCGAACTCTAACATTGGCTTGCCTAGCAAGTATGGTGTTAGGCGCCATTATGATCTCTAAGGTTGGGAATTTGGGTCGTGACAAGTTGATATCAGAGCCCTAGGTTGCTTAGGTCTCACAAATCACGAACAAGCTTAGTAGAGTCTGAAGGATCGGTACGGAGACGTCAGTACTTATCTCTCGGGGGTTATTGAGTTAGGAATCAACTCCATTTTATTTCTATTCTATTGTGCGATTCTTGTCATCTCAATTACTGATTCGATTCTTTTCTTCTCTCGCAGATGGAGAGAACACGTGCTTCCTTTTTCTCTAACCAACATTCCGGTCCTCCAGCAGCAGCAGCTCCCACTAGGGGTAGAGGCCGAGGCCGCGCCAGAGGCCGAGGCAGGGGCAGGACTCAGCCCATTGCTCAGGCAGCAGCCCCAGCTATGGAACCTCAGATCGAGATTAATGAGGGATTCCAGCTCAGACCTTTCTAGCGGGACCAGCTCAGGTCCCCGAAGGGTGTATTGCTAACCCGGTTCTTCAGGATGCTTTGGTCCGTTTAATGGGCCTTATGGAGAGTGTGGCCCAAACTAGCACATTCCCTGTTGCAGCAGCCGTATCTCAAACTGGAGGAGGGTTCCAGACTCTTGCTACCCACACTCCGGTTTAGACTACTCCTCAGGTTCAAACCTCAGTAAGCAATCCAGTTGGGGTAATTCATCTAGTTACAGCAGTACCGCCCGTTAATGGAGAAGCTCTGTCTGCTGATGCTTTGTGGAGGTTGGAACAGTTCACCAAGTTGTTTACTACAACTTAAAGCGGTGCATCTTCAGAGGATCCCCAGGACTATTTGGATAGCTTCTAAGGGGTTCTACGGAACATGGGGATAGTGGATACCAATGGGGTCGACTTTGCTACTTTTCATCTGTCAGGTCTCGCCAAGACCTGGTGGAGAGATTATTGTTTGGCTAGACCACCTGGGTCACCGCCTTTGAATTGGGTCCAGTTCTCCGATTTGTTTCTGGAGAAGTTTCTCCCTATTACTCAGAGAGAGGATTATAGGAGGCAGTTTGAGCGTCTCCAGCAGGATTCTATGACCGTCATTCAGTATGAGACCAGATTCATTACCTTGGCCCGTCATCCTCTTATGATACTTCCCACTGACCGAGAGAGGGTAAGACGGTTTATTGAGGGCCTTTCTCAGCCCATCAGGTTGCAGATGGCCAAGGACACAGGGACCGAGATTTCTTTTCCGGACGCAGCTAATATGGCTAAGAGGGTTGAGTCGGTTCTCGGGATGGGAGGTCAGGGGGCTGACAAAAGACCTCGCCATTCCGGTGGTTTCAGTGGTGCCTCATTTGGAGGCGGGACTTCATTAAGCGGAGGCCATTCTTCCGGGCCATTTCATTCAGCACTACATGCTTCACATGGTACTTCGGGTGGTCGTGGTCCTTATCTGCCTTCTCCTGCTCAGCTAGTCCACAGTACTCCTTCAGCTCCTATTAGAGCACCTCCTCTATGGAGTTCTCATCGTAGCCAGCCGGTTCATTCGGGTTAGCAAACTTATCAGTAGGGATGGTTCGAGTGTGGTGAATTTGGGCATGTCCGGAGGACTTGTCCGAAATATGCAAGTAATCAGTTCCAGCATCAGGGTTCTCGTGCCATAGTTCCGACACCAGCTCCAGTACCACTTGCCCATCCAGCAAGGAGTAGGGGTCAGGTCGCTAGAGGTGGAGGTCATCCCGCTAGAGGTAGAGGTCCTACCAGAGGTGCGGTTCAGGATGGCGGGGCCCAGCCCCGACTATATGCATTTCCAGCCAGGCATGAGGCGGAGTCCTCCGACGCTGTTGAAGCGGCTACTTGATAGTCCGAGTCGGACATGCAGAGTAGATATCCACACTTGTTCGCCAATTCAAGTAATTTTCTATGTCCGTTCGAGGACGAACGTTTGTTTTAGAGGTGGAGATTGTGATGACCCAAGGGGTCATTTTATGAATTAAGACTCCGTTCTAGTATTATTATCCATAAAAAGACTAATTTTAATTACCTCGATTTACGTGCACAGTCCGGGTGTGAAACCGAAAAGCTTTTATGTGAAAATATAAGAAATATTATTTTTAGAATTAAAATTTGATTTTAATTGACTTGAGTCAACATTTTTAATAAACGGACCCGGATCTGTGTTCCGATGATCCTGGAAGGTCCGCAGTAAAATATGGGACTTGGGTGTATGCCCAGAAATGAATTCCGAGGTCCCATGCCTTAGAAATCAATTGTTGAAAGAAATTATTTTGCTGAAATATTAATGAAATAAAGAAAAGAATTAATATTTGAAACCATTTGTATCGGGCTCGTATTTTGGTTCCGGATCTCGGTACAGATTTGTTATAGTATTTGAATACAAATTGTGAAGTTTGGTAAGAATCAGAGTTTATTTGACGTGATCCGGACGTCCGGTTGAGAAATAGTGAAATTGAAGTGTTCTTGAGAAAAATAATAAGTTTTGAGGTTTAATTCATAATTTTACATGTTATTTTCATGATTTGATCACACGAGCAAGTCCGTTATGATATTTTTAGACTTGCGTGCATTTTTGGTTTAGAGCCTCGAGGGCTCGGGTGAGTTTCGAATAGGCCGCGGGATGTTTACACTTATGAAGATTGTTGTTTTTGTTGTTACTGGTGCGCAGAGAATTAGGGATATGCGATCGCATAGCTGCTTCCGCGATCGCATAGAGTAAATTCTGGAAGCCACCATTTGTGCTATGCGAACGCATAGTTTCTCACGTGATCGCACTGAGTAAACTGGGCCTGGGGGGAGGGGAGCCCAGTACACTATGCGAACGCAGACCCCCCCCCCCCTACGCGATCGCGATGGCCAATAAGGCCTGGACCTATGCGAACGCGGGCAGGCCCATGCGAACACATCGAAGGCCTGCCCAGCTATATAAATACACTGTTAAACACGGACAGAACCCTTTTTCTTCCTAATTTTCGAACCCCACAGCCCTAAGGATGAATTTCTTCATCAAAGTTCATCCCCAAGTTGTTGGTAATCAATTCTAAACTTTACTCCTTCAATTATCCAGTGTTTTTCATCACATTTAAAACAAAAATCAAGAGTTTTCATGGTAAAAATTGAGGGTTTGGGTAGAATTAGGGAATTTTGTAAAAATTGAATCTTTGCCTTAAATTGAGGTTGGATTTCGAAACTAATTGTATATTCGGAATCGTGGGTGAATGGGTAAATGTAATTTGGTCCGAACCCCGAGTTTAGACCAATCAGGCTCGGGGTCAGGTTTTAACTTTTTCTGAGAAAAATTAGGAAAAATTATAACTTTCAGTAAAGTTAGTTTCTTTAGCATTAATTAATATATTAAGTTAATTATGGTTAGATTCGAGTGTATTGGAGGTGAATTCAAGAGGAAAAGCTATAATTGAACAGTGAGTGACCTGCGAAGTTGAGGTAACTACTTGGTTTAACCTTGACTTGAGGAAATAGGAATCCCCAACTAAATTGTTATGTCAAATTGCATGTGAATGGTGTATAGGTGAGGTGACGAGTATCTATGTACCATCAAATTGTCTGTTTACATGATCTCATCCCCGTTTCCAATCTAATTGCTTCGTGTTTTTAATTGTTTCATGTCCATCGTTGTCTTCTATAATTACTTGGCTTATTATATTGTTGTAAGTCTTGTTGCAATCATGTTTGGAAAGGTATTAGTTGTTTTACTTGGTTTCATTGTGGTACATAAAGACTGAGTGGGTTGTCATTGTTTTACGAAATGTATATACATACATACATATATATATACATACATACATATATATATATATATATATATATATATATATATATATATANTTGAAATATTATTTATGAAGTTGTGAGAACTACCGTTTATTGTTTATGACTGTTGAGACAAAAGTATTGTGAAAGGCTTTGCCTGAATTGTGAAAGTTTTTGATAGAAATAAATATATAAGACTGTGATAAGGGTGGACAGGGGAAATAAATATATATGATTGTGATAAGGGTGGACAGGAGAAATAAATATATAAGACTGTGATAAGGGTGAACAGGGGAAATATATATGACTGTGATAAGGGTGGACAGCGAAAATAAATATATAAGACTGTGATAAGGGTGGGCAGGGGAATATATATGAATGTGATAAGGGTGGACAGGGAAAATATAAAATAAATATATGATAGTGATAAGGCAGGATAATTATGCTTTACTGATTTTTATTACAAAGATGTGGAAGTTTATTGTTTTATCCTACCATTTTCCCATATCTTGCACATTTGGTTATTTTAAATTAAAGTTTGGAAACTTGGAGAGTTGTGTGAAATTTTGGTGACAGCTGAGGCCTGGAATAGGCGACTGAGTCATTTTATTTATTGTTTCAGTTTATATTTTCTTTTTTTGTGTAGAATTGCTTTATATATATATATATATATATATATATGATTGCCTCGCCTTAGCCTCGTCACTACTTCGTCGAGGTTAGGATCGGCACTTACTCAGTACATGGGGTTGGTTGTACTGATACTACACTTTGCACTCTTTTGTGCAGATCCAGGTACCGACCAGCAGTAGCGATATTTTTTGTAGCCGCTATCTATTATCCGGAGACACGAGGTATATCTGCCGGCGTTCGCAGATCCAGAGAGTCTTCTCTTAGTTCGTAGAGACTGTTTTACATTTTCTCAAAATAATTATATTATTTCTTTCAGCCCATTATTTGTAGTATTCTTTAGTAGTTCGTGAATTGTGACAACACGAACAATGTGAAAAGTAAAGAGTTAAGAGCGGGTTAAAGAGCAGAATGCTTTGTATTTCTTAGTAGTTGCGTAAGTGATAATTTGTGTGAGATAATAATGTGTTACAAATGAACAAGGTTCCTCTTTATATAGCATAGGAAACCTAAATAAGGTATAACTCTAATTTCGAAAGTGAAATACATGATTGATATCAATAATCTTTAATGGTTCTGTCAATTCCGAGATTCTCGCCGAGATTGGTGGTCGATTGTGGATATCTCGTGATTTTTTACATAGGCGTCAATTTAACCCGATCTCAATCCCTTAATCTTCGTTCTCTTCAATCCCGAACTTACTTCAATACTGACTCACTTTCGAGGCACACCCCTGAACCCGTAAAATCGGGTATGGTCAATTTTGACCGTATACAGATAGTCCCCGCGTTTCTTAGAATGAAATGATAAGAAAAAAATTTGAGCCTCGATACCTCGATCATGACATCGTCCCCATGATGTAAGCAATGGATATGATCGAAACATCCCGTCGGTTCACTTCCCAAAAACCATCAATGTTTGTCAGTTTCCTGTCGGCCACTAGTGACACTGAACCATCGTTCTAAACCTATAAATATCACTTCTTTAGTAGATTCAAACTTTACTTTGCTTTGATCATAAACTCTTGAGTTCCCAATCCTCCTTTCCTTTCTCTCATTGCTGCTTCATTAAACCAACATTGTTTCTACCGGAACCACCAGTTTTACACCTTTTCTATACTCCCCTAACATATATAAATGGCGAAGACCTCTAAAATATTGCTGCAAAATGAGAAAGCTCCATCTTCCTCCACCCAGTCGGTCGGTGATAAAACTCCGGTAGAACCAGCCCTCCATGAATACGTTCCTGAACCACGTGTCCTTAGAACCGATTTTAAAGTTCATAACCCCTCATCGGTGCCAGGACGATGCAAACATGTGTCGATGTACATGTGTTCGATTACCGAAGGCCATGTCGATGCCATGAAGAAGTACTGCAAATGGGGTCCAGAGGTGGTAATGCGTATTCCTACACCTGAAGAGAGCATCACACATATGTGAAGGGATTCTTGAGTGTTTACACTTACCCCTTCACATTGGGTCCCGTTGACCCTGTGATTTTTGACTTCTGTAAGAGGTACGAGGTTACCCTCGGTCATCTCCACCCCTTACTTTGTAGAATGGTGATCATGTTGCGCTTCTACTCCAACGAGGCTGGGGGTTGGAGCTCACACTGGACCATCTTATTCAGTTGTACAGGCCTTGACTCTATCGAGGGTTGATTATACTCAACTACCGAGCAACAAAGGTCTTATTCTTGAACATCAACGAGGATAAGGATCGAGGCTGGATGAGTCGATTCATACGGGTGAGGACTTGTGACATAATACCGAAGGAAAATATGTCGTTCCTGGAGGAGTGGAAATCTAAGCATAAGTGACTTTTTGCTCTTTGATACTGTGTTTCCTTTGATTTTTCCTAACATTTCCCTTTAATCATGAAGCTGCCCCTTGGATGCCCAAAGCAATGCCCGATTTCGAGAACTGGATCCACAAGCTTGCCTCCACTTCGACTCGTGCTGAGCGAGTGTGGAGGGATTTGGCTAAAGTCAGGTGGGAGGCCAAGAACCATGGTAAGTTCTTTTCTTACGTATTCCGAAGCAATTACCCATTTTCTCCATTACTAATTTTCTGTTTATGTAGGACTGACCAAAGATTCCATTATGAGGCCTTAGTTCCTGGTTCTGAGGCTGGAAAAGGACAAGAAAAGAAAAGATCCCTCACAATCCGAGGTCTCCAAACCCAAACCTCGAAGGGTGAGGAGAAAAACAGTCGGATTCTCGGCGGATGCGGTCCAAACGTTGAGGGACCAGGATGAGGAAGAAGAAGAAGGCACCTCGGCGTTGATAGCTCGCCCCAGAAAGGCTACCGAGGTTGCTTCACATTCCGAGTTGCCACTTGCTATAACCGAGCCTCGCATCGAGGAGGATTCGAAGAAGAGTTTGGGGGTGAACCCCAAGTCTCCTGAGGTTGAGACAGTTTCTCGATCATCAACTTCTACACTGGGCGGGGCCCATTCTTAAACCAGAAGGATCGGAGAAAGCGCCCCGATCAATTCGCTCGAGGCTATGACAATAGGTCAAATGCCTTTCATGTCGGTCTTCTCTCAAGATGCAATAAGGGATGCCCAAAGGCTGAAGACCCCCGAGATTGGTGGAGGCTCTAGCGCTGGCGATCCTTTTCGGGATTGCTTCGTGGGAGTCGATGATGCCTTCGATATTACTAACGCTTTGATCCTCATGGCGGAATCTCAACCACTTTTTTCCAAGGTAAGTGCTTGTTGCTTTCTGGTTATTCCTCTTCACCTTTTTTCCAAGGTTATTCTTTCTAACTTGTGTTCTTTTTCTTCGTATAGGCTTCTGCCAAATTCCAAGATGACCTTAGTCAGTGCAAAGCCGATATCCTAAAGGTCTCAGAAGAGGAATGCTCTAAATATTCTTTGTGTCCAAAAGGACGAGGTCATAAAGGACCTTCAAGCGGACCTGGCCAAGGATTACTAAGAGGAGGCTGAGTTGGACAAGCACGTAATCGTCCTTTTGATTCAGTACGGAATCGACTCCACTGTGGAAGCTAACACTTCGATATCTCAGTTGCAGCAGAAGGTGGGGAAGATCGGTCTACTTTGGGCAGAGGTCGATCAGGTTAAGACCGACTATGATCGGTGGAAAGCTAGGATGGACCGCCTTGCTGCTAAAAAGGAGGCAGCTTTGGCCAAATTATCTTCGGTGGAGGCCCAACTCCAAGACCTTAAAGAAAAAGGTTCGGCTCAGGACAAGAGGTTCGAAGAACTCGAAGCCGGGCTTACCGAGGCCAAGGCTGAGACTGAAAAGACCAAGGTCAAGGAGGAAAAGTCCATAGCCATGTACCGAGTTGATGTCGTAGCTGTCCAAACTCACCTAAGGGAGGCTTCTAACCGGGAGCAATGGTGCAGTGACTTGGAGAAATGCCAATCCCGGAAGGAAACCCTCGAGGAAATTCATGCTCGAGGTTTTGACCTCTCCGAGGAAATTTCTCGAGCCAAATAGCTCGAGACCGAAGCTATGCAGCTCGCCACTTCCGATGATGATGATGATGCAGAGGGCAGCCGAGGCGAGTCCGGAAGTGGGGAAGACAGAGATGAGGCTACTGAAGAAGATGCGCCCGGAGAAGCTGCTCGGGAGGAGACCGGCCTAGAGGGGACTAGCCCCGATCGTAGTAAGGTTATAACTTCTTTTTCTTTTTCCTTCATAAGTCTTTGACCGGTGCCTTGTATATAGTTTTTGATATAATGGAAAATTTCCCTTTGATGCCTTCGTAAATTTCTCTTTTATGTCTTCGTATGTTTATTTGCCTTTGTTGAAAATTTTTATTGCTGTAATTCCACTCGTGATCGGAATAAACCCTTAAGATTTTTGTTTTTACGAGGTCGAGTCCCCGAGTTCGAAACTCATTCGAGACCTTATCTCGGCAGTTCCTCGATCGAATTGACCGACAAGTTATCTTTTAATAACCAGGTTCAAATGAACCTTGAGTTTTAGGATTAAGTGAGCCCTTAGGTTTCCATCATAGGGTTGATAAGTATTTCGATCTTACCAATATATCCTTTAGGTGAATCTATAATTATCATTTATTTGTGCTCGGAATAATTGAACCCTTGTGTTCGAATCGAGTGATAGCTAGGTCTCGAACTCTAACTGTATTGGCCCTTAGGCTTATTAGATCGACCCTTGGGCTCTTTTATATTGGCCCTTAGGCTCTTTATATCGGCCCTTAGGGGTTGGGCCAATTTGGCCTCTAAAAACGGCTATCATTTTTCTCTTTTCGGCTAAAAGACTTAGTAAAAATTTCTTTATGCCTTAGCATGTGTTTTTTGTACCCATTGGATTTTTTGAGGGTTCAATGATCGGAACCCATTTTTTTCTTAACTCGTTTGGCTTAAGATATTTTGATGCCTCTTGAGGTTTTTTCGAAGGCTGATATTATAGAAGCCTTTAGATTATTCGAAGACTGATTTTATTGAAGCCCTTTTTATTTGCTTTGACGAGGGTAGACTTATTTAATTGGGTTTTAAAAGTATTTGAAGGCCTTTAGTTTATGGAGGAAGTCGGACGTCTCTGACCCGCATTATTTCGGCCATAGCCTTTTCTATAACCATAGTCTTTAATATGGTTGTAGCCTTCAGGTATGTCTCTTGGACTTTTTTTCTGATAACATTTCGAACTTGTACGAAATGTTAGTCCCCGATTCTGATGGACTTGGCCTATATATAGAGGGGTGCCTCTTTAAGGTCTTATGATTTCGAACTTAGACAGCTCAAGTAGGTAGTCCCCGAGTTTTCGAGATATGCTTGTACTTGGACCTTGAGCCATTTTTTACAAGTGTTAGTTTTGTTCAATAGATCGAAATCGTACGTGCTTGACTTCGTATAGTAGAAATTCTACTTCAAACATGATATGTTCAAGAAAAGAGAGTGATTCTTTGTATTATTCATACATGCGTACATGTTTCGTTTTCGGGACTCGGATAATCTATATGGACACGGTTCATTCGATCGTTTGGCCTACTACAAAATTCTTCCAATCGAGACCCATTGATACATAACATACGAGGGTGATGCCCTCCAGTATTCGAGGTTGATTGCAAAGAAGCCTTGGATACTATTGAATTATCCTCAGGTAGCACATAGTTGTTGCCTCGTTAAAAACCTCGCCGGAAAAACCCATTTGGGATTAAAATCGGTCTAAGGGAAAAAGAGTGCAACGCGTACTTTAGAACTTGAGGTCTCGATTTCTTGGATCGGATACCTGCAATAGGTTAGTTTCGAATATTTAAGAAAATGAAAAAGGAGAAAACCATACCTCAGCAATAGTATATGGCTCGCCGTTCATTGTTCTGAGCTTGTAAGATCCTTTCCTGACTATGTTGAGGATTTGATAGGGTTCTTCCCAGTTAGGACCGAGTTTCCTTTCATTAGGGTCTCGAGTATTGATGGTGACTTTTCTTAATACTAAGTCCCTGACTTTGAAGTGTCGAAGATTGGTTCTTCTGTTGTAATATCTCTCGATTCGTTGCGTTCGTGCGGCCATTCAAACGAGTGCCACTTCTCATCTTTCATCCAGCAATTCGAGACTGGTATTCATAGCCTCGTGGTTTGATTCCTCTGTTTCATGTCAAAACCTAGCGTTGGGCTCCCCGACTTCGACCGGTATTAAGACCTTGGAGCCATATACTAAGAAAAATGGAGTTGCTCCGGTACTGGACTTCGATGTCATCCGATAGGCCTATAGAACCTTGGCCAGTTTTTCTCTCCACTTCCCTTTGGCTTCGTTTAGCCTTTTATTCAATTTTTGGATGATAGTCTTATTCGTTGACTCGGCTTGTTCGTTTCCACTAGGGTGATATGGCGTCCAATAGTATCCTCTTTATTTTGTGGTTTTCGAGGAATTTTGTTACTTTGCTACCGACGAACTGCTTTCCATTATCGCATATTATTTATGCGGGTATCCGAATCGAGATGCGATGTGATCCCATATGAAGTCGATCACTTCTTTTTCTCTAACTTTTTCGAAGTCCTGTGCTTCAACCCATTTAGAGAAATATTCAATCATAAATAATATGAATTTAGCTTTACCTAGGTCCTATGGTAGAGGACCGACGATGTCCATTCTCCATTTCATGAATGGCCATGGGGATAGGACTAAATGAAGCTGTTCGCCGGGCTGGTGAATCATTGGTGCAAAACTTTGACATTTGTCGCATCTTCGAACGAACTCCTTAGAGTCTTTTTCCATGTTATCCCAATAGTATCCTGCTCTGATGACCTTTCGAACTAGTGACTCGACGCCAGAATGGTTTCCACAAGTGCCTTCGTGGATTTCTCACAAAACATAGTCAGTATCTCCCGGTCCCAAGCATACTGCTAATAGACCATCAAACGTCCTCATGTATGATGTTCCTTCTTCGTCTAATATGAATCGAGCGGCTTTAGTTCGTAAGGTCCTCGTTTCTTTGGGATCCGATGGTAACTTCCCATTCTTTAAGTATTCGATGTACTTGTTTTTCCAATCCCAGGTTAAGCTTGTAGAGTTAATTTTCGCATGTCCTTCCTTGATTACAGATCTCGAGAGTTGGACGACAGTCCCCGAGATGATCTCTTCTTCGTCGACCGATGACCCTAAGTTAGTAAGCGCATTGGCCTCAGTATTTTGTTCTCGAGGTACATGTTGTAGAGTCCTTTCTTTGAATTTGTGCAAGGTGACCTGCAATTTGTCTAAGTACCTTTGCATCCTGTCCTCTCGAACATCGAAGGTTCCGTTTACATGGTTAACTACCAGTAGGGAGTCACATTTAGCTTCGATGACTTCAGCTCCCAAGCTCTTAGCTAGTTCGAGACCTGCAATCATAGCCTCATACTCGGCCTCGTTGTTAGTCAATTTGGTAGTTTTAATTGATTGTCTAATAACATTGACAGTAGGTAGTTTTATAACAATGCCGAGCCCAAACCCTTTCACATTCGAAGCTCCATCCGAGAAGAGGGTCCATACCCCCCGATGATATACTAGATTTAAGTAGAAGTTCCTTTTCCACTTCGGGTACGAGGGTTGGCGAAAAATCGGCCACGAAATCTGCCAAAATTTGAGACTAGATAGTTATTCGGGGTTGATATCCGATATCATACCCACCAAGTTCAACGGCCCATTTGGCCAATTGGCCCGATAGCTCGGGCTTGTGAAAAACCTTTCGAATGGGATATGTGGTGATTACACATATGAGGTGACACTGAAAATATGGCTTTAATATTCTAGAAGCGCTTATTAATACAAGTGCCAATTTTTCTAAGTGTGGAAACCTAGTTTTGGCATCCCCTAAAGTTCAACTTACGTAGTAAACTGGAAACTGCGTACCTTGTTCTTCTCGAACTAATAAACCACTTACCGCTATCTCGGAAACTACCAAGTATAGGTATAGCTTCTCATCTGTTTTTGGGGTGTGGAGCAAAGGTGGTATCGCTAGGTATCGTTTCAATTCCTCTAATGCTTGCTAACATTCCGGGGTCCATGTAAAATCATTTTTATTTTTTAGCAAGGAAAAGAACTTGTGGCTCCGATCTGATGACCTCAAAATGAACCGGCCTAAGGCAGCTATCCGTCTGATTAGCCTCTGAAAGACTTTCACGTTGTCCACGATGGCCTTAATCTTATCGGGGTTGATCTCGATTTCCCGATTTGACACTATGAAGCCGAAGAATTTTCCCTAGCCGACCCCGAAAGCACACTTTTCGGGGTTAAGCTTCATGTTGTATTTCCTCAAGATTTTGAATGTCTCCTGAAAATGAGTCAAATGGTCCTCTGCGCACTGGGACTTCACTAACATATCGTCAATGTAAACTTCCATTGATTTCCTTATCTGTTCTTCGAACATCTTGTTAACTATGCGTTGATATGTAGCTCCCGCATTTTTTAGCCTGAAGGGCATTTTATTATAGCAGTAAGTTCCATACTTAGTGGTAAAAGAAGTTTTTTCCTGGTCTACTGGGTCCATCTGGATTTGGTTGTACCTAGATAGGCGTCGAGAAAAGTAAGTATCTCGTGGCTGACCGTGGCATCGATCATTCGATCGATGTTAGGCAAAGGAAAAGAGTCTTTTGGACATGCTTTATTCAGGTCCGTATAATCTGCACATATTCTAAGTTAGTTGCCCTTTTTGGGGACTACAACTACATTGGCTAACCACTCGGGATATTTTACTTCCCGAATGGACCCTATTTTAAGAAGTTTGGTTACCTCTTCCTTTATGAAGGCGTGCTTCACCTCGAACTGAGGCCTTCTCTTTTGCTTTATCGGTCTGAACTTGGGATCCAGACTCAACCGGTGAGTTGTTATCTCGAGCGGGATTCTTGTCATGTCTAAATGGGACCATGCAAAGCAATCCATGTTATCAATAAGAAGTTAAATGAGTTTTTTCCTGAGCTCGAGGACTAATCTCGTTCCCAGGTATACCTTTCGTTCGGGTAGATACTCGATCAGTATCACCTATTCCATCTCCTCGACCATTGATTTGGTTGCATCTGATTCTTCGGAAATGATGAAAGTTCGAGGAGTGAGAAAATCCTATTTTTCCTCTCCGGTTACCCGTTTATCTTATTTGATCGAGGCTGGGGACAGTGATTGCTATTTGGCCATTTGCTTATCTTTGGTGCTCGACTTTTCTGAGGTCGAAGGTGCTGGCATCGGTGTCACCTCATAGATCGCAAACATTTCCTTTGCAGCATGTTGTTCCCCATAAACTGTTTTCACACCATCCGTTGTTGGGAACTTCATCATTTGGTGAAGGGCCGACGGTACTGCCCTCATGTTGTGGATCCATGGCTTTCCAAGCAGTGCATTGTATCTCATGCCGCCTTCGATGACATGAAATTATGTGTCTTGGATGGTCCCGGCCACGTTCACTGGTAGGATTATCTCCCCTTTCGTTATTGCACTAGACATGTTGAAGTCGTTTAGGACTCGAGATGCAGGTACAATCTGGTTTAACAGGCCGAGCTGATCTACGAACCTCGATCTGATTATGTTCGTTGAACTACCTGGATCCACGAGAACACGTTTAACTTGAATTTTATTTAGCAAAATAGAAATTATCAGGGCATCGTTGTGCGGTTGATAGAGGCCTCCGTTTCTTCGTCATTGAACGTTAGAGTGCCTTCGGGCACATAGTCCCAAGTTCGTTTTACTTTAGTGCGTTTGAACTTAAGGCCTTATGGGATGTCGACCCCGCTGATGATCATGTGGATAACATGTTGAGGTTCTTTTTGCTCGTTCTTTCTGTCGGCATCTCTCTCCCTGAAGTGATTTTTGGCTCGATCACTGAGGAATTCCCGAAGATGGACTTCGTTGAACAACCAAGCTACTTCCCCTCTTAACTGTCTACAGTCTTCGGTCCTATGACCATGTGTGCCATGATATATGCAAATTAGATTCGGATTTCTTTGAGAAGGATCTGTTTTTAAAGGTCTGGTCCACCTAGTGTCTTTGATCCTTCCGATGGACGATACAATCCCCAACGCATCGACACTGAAATTGTACTCTGATAATTGGGGTGCTTCTGTGGGATCAGCATATTTGTCGAAACCAATTTTTCTCATGAGTCCCCGAGAGTTCTGCCCTCGGTCACCCCTTCGATCATTCCGGGAAGGATTGCGTCCCGGATGGTTATTCCTTCTATCTGAAACATATGGCTGATACCGATATTTATTCAGCCTCAATTCTCTGTTAACATCTCTTTTATTTTTACTTGTCGACCGGTTAGGATGTACTAAACTTGAGGGGGCTCCCAGTTGGTCGTCCTCGACTCTAATGTTCGACTGATATTGGTTGTGAACATCTCCCCCCCAAGTCACAGTCGGGTACTCTATTAAATTCTGCTTCAGTTGGCGTGATGTGATCGAACTCCACTCGTTTAATCCCTGGGTTAAAACTTGAACAGCCCAATCGTCGGTAACTGGTGGTAGTTCCATACATTCCATTTGGAATCGAGATACGAACTCTCTTAACATCTCGTTATCCCTCTGCTTCACTTTGAAGAGATCTGATTTTCTCGTTGCAACCTTTATTGCACCAGCGTGTGCTTTTACAAATGAATCTGCTAACTTGGCAAATGAATCGATAGAATTCAGCGGCAAGTTGTGATACCAAGTCATATCTCCCTTCGACAGGGTTTCTCCGAACTTTTTTACCAATACTGAATCGATTTCATCGTCTTCCAAATCATTTCCTTTTATAGCACACGTATAAGAGGTAACGTGCTCATTGGGGTCCGAGGTCCTGTTGTATTAAGGTATATCGGGCATCCTGAACTTCGAGATACGAGTAAAAATTAAACTTCTAATGTGGTTATAAGGATACGTGATCTAATTCAATGTCAATTAATAAATTGCTAAATAAATAAAGGAATTAAATGATTGTAATAGATCAAACCAGTGTCGTTCGTGAATTATCGACCTCAGCTTGGAATAGTGTCGAGATCGATCGTTAAGTGCCACAGCCCACAAGAATAATAAGAACAATATGAACAACACGAACAATGTGAAAAGTAAAGAGTTAAGAGCGGGTTAAAGAGCAGAATGCTTTGTATTTCTTAGTAGTTGCGTAAGTGATAATTCGTGTGAGATAATGATGTGTTACAAATGAACAAGGTTCCTCTTTATATAGCAGAGGAATTCTAAATAATGTGTAACTCTAATTTCGGAAGTAAAATACATGATTGATATCAATAACGGTTAATGGTTCTGCTAGTTCCGAGATTGGTGGTCGATTGTGGATATCTAGTGATTCTGTTACTTAGGCGTCGATTTAACCTGATCTTGATCCCTAATCTTCGTGCTCTTCGAGCCCGAACTTACTTCGATATTGGCTCACTCTCGAGGCACGCCCTCGAGCTCGTAAAATCGGATATGGTCTATTTTAACCATATACAATCTCGACCTTTTGAAATCAGGTTGACACGTCATAACGTCGACACGTCACAACCTTCAAAGACTTTATCTCCATTGATCAAGTCAAATGTATGACATGAAATTTTTAGCTCATACGCTCATTCTTTCACTTACCTTACAAAATAATGGCAGTGAGTACTATTATCTCTTTTCCAAATGGTAGCGAATGTTCAAGACCGGAAAACGGGAAGAACAGAGCTACAAATCAGCGGCAAATCGGCAGTCACAATATTTATTCGTATTTTAATTATCTAATGTGCGTTTTCATTGCAGCCTCCATTAGTCACCGACCTAAGATTGTTAAAAATTTTCTTAGATTATTTTATTTATACTCCTTTCTTAAGTATAGAAAAAAACTGGCTGATCAATTAAGAAATAGTTTTGGGACAGTAAGTTTAATTTTCAAAGGACCAATGCTAAAATAAGAGTAGTGCATGCATGAGAAAAGTGTTTAGACCTGATGCCGACAATTTATTTATCAGACCAATCCCAAAATGGTAGTTGCATTTATTCGTCTAAGTTGTTAGTCATCTCAAGTGTTCTATCTTCCTATTTTTCAAAATCAGTGTCTTAGTTCCCTTTTCGAAATAGTTTCTTATGCATCGCTTAAATACATGTACTTGATTTTTTTTCTATTAAATAATATTACATTTATACATATACTCTAGCGCGCGCACACGTATATCAGTCTGAACAACCTAAAAACTTAGACTTCACTACTTTCTTCTTCCTCCTGGATTAACGTGGGGCTGTAGTGGGTTGGCATTAAACCACGTTTGAGAAGACCATTTATTTAAGTAGACCCGCATTCATACATATTTATTAGGGATCTTTATCCAAGCATCCTCTATATTCATTATTTATTTTTCTAGTCATATTCATAAATTATATATTAATTATATACTATTATACATATATTAAACCTAAATTATATATTTATTATACCTCAGCATGCTAATTTTGATTTAAGCCCTTGAGTGGACAGCTAACTGAGTTAATTCTAGAGCAATTGCATGCCGGTAACGGATAGCTTAGTAGATTACGTACCGTTGGACCCAGCGAGGGAGTAGTGTAGTAGCGACTGGTTCGAACGAACCTAGTAGCTTTTTGACTTAAACCTTGTATTTGTATGAGAAAATTCATCAAATATGTAAAAATATTTAATTGTGAACCCAGTAATTACAACGGGCTAGAGTTCAGTTGTATTGGTGAAAAAAAGGCATGACATGTGGACTACCATCAAGGTTACAGGTGGTACTTCTAATCTAGCAAATTAAAGAATTCAAGAAGACACGGGAGAAACACCCTCGGTGTTTCGTAGAAAAGGAACCGGTCCTGATAGCTGGAAAAAGAGAAATAGGAGAGGAATGGATAAAGACTATAAGGAGGGAAGATGCACGAATATGTAATAAATAAGGAAGGGAAATCGACATTAATTGTGGAAAAGGGAGATCTTTAGTCCTTAATGCTTCTGTTACAATTATATGTGGTAATGGATAATCAAGGCAATTAATGTCATTAACAAGTCCGAATTAAGTAAGAAAACTGTTATATTTATGTACTCTTATATAAAGGCCTAGTCCTCATTTGTAATGGTATTTGATTTTCGATTAATATATGTAATTATTCCTATATTCTATTCAAAAGATTTCAACCGCAAATCTGGGAGAGATAACCAATTCATTTTGATTTTTCTATTCTTGTCAATTATTTTCATTATTCGTTTTATTCTTCAGATTACCAAGAAAGTGAAGTAATTTTGGTTATCAGTAACTCGATTTCTTCTTGATATTGACTTTGACCGAAAATTAAACAAACTGGTTTCATTACCGAGAATCTGATAATCTGTTCACTTTTCAAACTTCATTTTTAACACCAAATATGTCAACTGCTAATGAGAATAACCAGTTGAATCAACACGGTGGAACTCCACCACATCACACACCCACTGGAACTCCTCAGCACTCACGCGAAAGTTCAACTTAAAGGTCTGTTTCGCGCACTGATGGACATCATGGAGGTGAGCAAACCGTTAAGCAGGATGCTTTGAAGCAGTTGATTGCAGAACATGTCAAAAAAGTGCCACAGGCTTTTGTTAGAGGATTACCCGACGCAGCACAACTCCACCATCAGTTAATACAACAACCTTGGAGAATGTGTTCGGGACTCGATAACTCTAGAAGTGGAGAAATACCCAATGAATCACGCGATGGAGGGTCAGGTACACCAAATAATTCTAGTTTACAAAGTTTAGTACTAACTTTGCGAAAACAGCTGAAGGAGCGAAATGAGCGTACAGAGAAAATACCTGGCGTGCCTCCCGTGATCAAAGGTATGGATATTGACAAGTATTTGCAACAACCCTGGAAGCCAAGTGTTGCACCTTTGTCGATTCCCAAAAGGTTTAAAATGCCTAATATTCCCAAATATGATGGGACGTCCAACCCACGGGATCATGTAACCATGTTCACTATCAGCGTGAAAGGCAATGATCTAACCAAGCAGGAGATTCAATCGATTTTGGTTAAGAAAATTAGACGAAACTCTCACAAAAGGGGCGTTAACATGTTCAAAAAGGGATGAAAGATATCTTCAAAGTTAAACAAGGGAATACAGAATTACTTAGAGAATTCGTAGATAGATTCCAACGAGAGAGAATGATGTTGTCACGAGTACTAGATAACTAGGCAACTATGGCATTCGCAAGAAAATTGAACGAGAAAAGTTCAGAAGCCACGAGGAGGTTGAAAGAAAGTCTGCGGGAGTTTCCTACAACAACTTAGAACGATGTGTACAATCGATACAACACGAAGTTGTGGATAGAAGAAGATACGGTTGCACAACCAAGGGTTGATGAAAGACCAGGTTCAAGACGCTCGGAATTGGAGAAAAGATATGGTAAAAGCATGTACAAACCTTACATGGGGCCCGCAGGGCGAGATATCGACCTAAAAAAGAGAATGCACGATTTGATTCAAGATCAAGGCAAAAAGAGGTGAGTTCTTCATTCAGATTCAAAAAGGTACGAGATGCCCGAAGCAACGATTTCGGTATTCAAGAAAGAATAGGAGATTATAGCTTTAAAGTTAGCACCTCTGAATTGATGGCTATTCTAAGAGGAATGGGTGATAAGGTGTGATGGCGGAAAGAGATGAGATCATATCCAAACAAAAGGAACCCAGACATTTGGTGCGAGTTTCACAATGACAATGTCCATAGAACAACAGATTGCAGGTTTTTGCAAGGGGAGGTTGAACATTTACTGAAGCAAGGTTATATTACTTATCTTGTTAGTGAGAAAGGAAGACAATAATACATGAAAAACCGACAAGAACCCCTAAATCCTCCATCACCAAAGAGAACTGTCAACGCATAACCGGAGGAGTTGAAGTCGATGGGGGTAACATACACAGCTGCGAAAAAGACATCAAAAGTTATTGTCACTCACGGAAAATGAGTTCGCCAAGTCTTGGAAGGTAACAGTGTAATGTTTGATGAAGATGTGGACGACTTGATGATTCATCACAATGATGCACTGGTAATATCTTTATTTGTACATGATGCTAATATAAAACGAGTTTGATTGATCCAGGTAGCTCAGTAAACATCATTTTACTGAGGGTGGTAAATTAAATGCAAGTTAATGACAAGATCATACCAAAGGCACGGTCTTTGTCTGGATTTGATAATCAAGCGTTGTTATAAAGCGAGAAGTTGCATTGGCAACGTTTGCAGAATGAGTCATCAAAGATACAAAGTTCTAGGTAATAGATGCAGACATGGCCCATAATATAATCTTGAGAAGGCCATGGATTCATGATATGGATGTTGTCTCGTCTACGTTGTATCAATTTGTCAAATTCCTTTCACATTGGGGATCCGACAAATCCGCGGAGATCAACAGGCTTCACGAAGCATTAATTCGGTGGTGATTTCAAACACAACAGCCAACAATGCAGATACGAAATAGCAATTAAAGAATTCAACTGGGGACACCTTTGTTCATACCTCAACTGAAGACACACAAGGGCAGACTGATGATGATTCAAGACCCAATATGATTCAAGAGCCAGAGAAAAATGAAAATATTAAAACAACCACGGAGTAGCTCGAGGCTGTAATATTATTTGTCCACTAGCCAGGTAGAAAAGTTTACATCGGAGCAAATTTGAGCCCTGAAATGAAAGGTAAGTTAATTGAATTTTTACGTGCTAACGCAGATTGCTTTGCTTGGTTGCATTTAAATATAACAGGTATACCACCAGAGATGATAACTTATAAGCTAAATGAGGATCCATTACACTCACCTATCAAGAAAAAGAAAAGGAAGCAAGGGTCATTCAAAAATCAAGTAATCCAGGATGAGGTACAAAAACTTCTGAAAATTGGTTCAATAAGAGAGGTAAAGTACCCTGATTGGTTAGCTAATACTGTTGTTGTGCCAAAAAAGAATGGAAAATGACGAGTCTGTGTTGATTATACTGATTTAAATAAAGCTTGTCCTAAAGATTCATTTCCTTTAACACAGATAGATCAATTAATTGATTATACCGCAGGTCATGAGCTTTTATGTTTTTTAGATGCTTATTCTTGTTATAATCATATAAAATTGGACCATTTAGATAAGGAAAAAACCTAGTTTATCACAGACATAGGGACTTATCACTACAAAGTCATGTCATTTGGTTTAAAAAATGTTGGAGCCACATATCAGAGATTGGTGACCAAAATCGTTCAAGAACACCTGGGGAAAACTATAGAAGTCTACATAGACGATATGTTGGTCAAGTCAACACATACGGGAGATATTTTCAACATTTGGCAGAGACCTTTGTAATTCTCCGCAAGTACAATATGAAGTTAAATCCGGAAAAGTGCGCCTTTGCCGTGGCGTCAGATAAATTTTTAGGTTTTCTTGTTTCTAATAGGGGTATTGAATTAAATCCCGCACAGATCAAATGTATTGAAGAAA
Organism: Nicotiana knightiana; assembly: GCA_005239525.1. Classification (NCBI taxonomy): domain Eukaryota; kingdom Viridiplantae; phylum Streptophyta; class Magnoliopsida; order Solanales; family Solanaceae; genus Nicotiana; species Nicotiana knightiana. The sequence goes on from ML427460.1 coordinate 131,137, forward strand.
TACCAGATATACTCATGAGCAAGAAAAAGGTGCAAAGACTAACATATAGAGTAGCAGTTGTGGGAATGTATATATCAAAGTCATCGAAAAAATGCTTTAAGTACTTTTCAATAGTGAAAAAGTAAAATCAATTTGAATGAATTGTTGAGTGTCAACAAGCTCTGAAGGACTAAAAGGTGTATCTATCAAATCCACCTCTGTTAGCAAAACCAAAAGACGGAGAAAGGTTATTTATATACCTCGTTGTGTCATAAGTAGCGGTAAGCACGGGATTGATACATAAAGATAAAGGCCGATTTATTATATTAGTAAGTCTTTACTAGATGTTGAGACACGGTATCCTCACCTAGAAAAACTTGTTTTAGCTTTAATTATGATTTCAAGAAAGTTACGGCCTTACTTTCAATGTCATCCTATTTTTGTTAAACTACTTTCCCACAAAGGAATATATTGCATAAAAAAGAATTATCCGGTAGGCTAGCTAAATGGGATATAGAACTCATATATGATATTATATATCAGCTTAGAACCGCTATAAAATCTCAGGTGTTAGCAGATTTTAGCTCGAGCTTAGTTTCTGAAGCATAAAAAGAGCTACGAATACTTATTGTAGTTAATCTTGGGACTTGGACCTTATTTACTGACGATTCTTAAAATGATAAAGGAGCAGGTTTGGGGATTGTTTTAATTCCACTTTCGGGAGAAGTCATAAAGCAGGCAATAAAATGCTACCCAATTACTAACAATGAGGCAGAGTATGAAGCTGTGATTGCAGGCTCGGAACTCGCACGAGAACTTGGTATTGAAAAAATTGTGATCAAAAGAAGCTTACCTCAGAAACAGAAGCTCTGAAATTGATATAGAGGTAGAGGATGATACATTAATTGCTGATAAAGATCAACCCCTCCCTAGATAATGACAGAGCGGCCTGTGATTGAGTGATAGATTGATCGACGACGGAACGAAGAACGAAACTTTACGACAGCTTTTTCGTAGACGTTCACTTGCATCACATCATCTTCAACCAACCTCCACCCGAGAAGCCCATGGGATCCACTCTACAGATACCATCAAAGCCTAAGCTAGTGATGCTTTCGGCTACTGGACTTTCGCCATCTAGGGTGCAGCATTCGGGCTGCTTCCCCTAGCTGCACGTGGCAAGAGAGACACGAATACAGCAGTACCTCGAAAAGGTACGAGAATTGCTTTGGCAATTTCAGACATGGAAAGTTGTGCAAATACTTAGAGAGGAGAATGTAGAAGCAGCCATATTGGCAAATCTCGCATCTATCGCTGATGGCAAAAATGCAGAAAATGTTGTTGTGGTACATCTATTTCATTCAGCTCTCGGCCAAACCAAGAGTTAGGTAAATTTCAATAATTTAACTTGGGATTGGAGAAACAAATTTGTGAACTTTTTGCAGTATGGTATTTTGCCTGAGGATAAGAAGAAATACCGATTATTATGATTGAAAGCTGCTCAGTAATTCTTAATTCGTGGGAATTCATATCACAAAATGTTTGATGGACCTTTAGCACGATGCCTTGGACTATCACAAACGAAATATGTAATGAGAGAAGTACACGAGGGGAATTATGGAAATCATGCTGAGGGAAGATCGTTGGCAAAGACATTAATGAGGGCAGGATATTATTGGCCAAAAATGGAAGAGGAAGAAGAAAACTTCGTAGCAAGGTGCGATAAATGCGAATGATACGCTAATAGTATGCATCAACCGATGGAACTTTTGCATTAACTCATATCATCATGGCCCTTCATGAAATAGGGGATGGACATCGTAGGGCCTTTGCCTCAAGTTAAGGGAAAGGTACGATTCTTGTTAATTATAGCGGATTCTTTCTCAAAATGGGTAGAAGCAGGTGCCTTGAAACAAGTGCGAGAAATGAATTTATGAATTTCATTTGGAGAAATATTATATGTCGATTTGTAGTCCCAAAAGAGATCGTCTATGACAATGGACCATAGTTCATTGGTGCAAAAGTCACTGACTTTTTCCAAAGCTGGCAGATTAAACGAATCACTTTTGGACCTTACCACCCAGTGGATAATGGGCAAGATGAGTTGACAAATAAGGTTATCATCAACAAGTTAAAAAAGCGATTGGAGGAATCAAAAGGCAAATGGACAGAAGTGCTACCTGGTGTGTTATGGGCTTACTAAACAACGACACTAACTAGTGTGAGAGTTTTCACTTATGTACGGAACGGAAGCTCTAATCCCGGTGGAGATAGGGGAACCAAGCACGAGGTACACACATACTACTGAGGCAACAAATGAGGAAGAGTTATGATTAAATTTGGATTTGATAGAAGAAATGAGGGAAGCAACATTAATTCGGATGGCTGCTCAAAAAAAGATGATTGAACGATATTATAACAGGAAGGCCTACCTGAGATACTTCAAAATTGGGGACTTCATCCATTTGAAGAAGTATTACTTCTAAAGGAGGTTAATAACCGCAGTCAGGTATCATGAAAGTTTAATTTTAATTTTTTCAAATAGATTTTACTAACCATTTTAGATGATAGGCAAAAAGTTGGTCCGTACCAAATGATGAAATTAGACATAAAAGACATGTGTAATACTAAATTATTTTTAGTCTAGGTTGCAATATTTTTTATGGCAAAAGGGATATGCAATCATCATCTAAAAGATTATCTCTGAGTCCCATATGTATTTTCTTTTTCAAGAAAAGGACCAAGAGTATGGAGTTGATCCACTGTTCGAGATCTCATACTTCAATGATCTAACACTGGGGGGACTATGCATGTAGAAGTATATACAAGGGAAGAAGATGTATACCAAGAGTATAGTTCAGTCAGAATTAAAAAAAATTGAAGAAACCCTTGAAGAAACAATTTCAAAGACGTTCAAGCTCGCAAAAAGGATGGGCAGTAGAAGTGAAAAATATTCCTACGAGCTTCTAGGTAAAGGCCATAAATTTAATCACGGAAAGATATATCCAAATTTGTAAACCTGCTACAACAAAAGCAGTTATGAAAATGTTTTACAAACTTATTTATTTGGAAGTTCAAAAAATAGAACTTCCTCACATTACTTCATGTTTCATATATTTGTACCAATATGAAGATGATACGTCATCTTCATCAGTGTTGTTATTATAAAAAGGTCCCTCTTTTATAAATACATGTGCATACTAAAGTCACAGTCCACTAAAGCATTTTAAATGTAAGTATAAGCTCAAAAACTCAAAGGGCAGAAAGCATAATATACAGCAAAGAGATATTTATATCACCACCCTAAAAACAGGGGACGAAAATCTTCCAAAAATTATCCAAAAAACAAGAAAAGAATTCTAACAAAAATAAAAAACAAACAACTTCAACAAAAGTCAAAAGGGAAAAACTAGGGAGCATCATCCACGGGAGAAGAAGGATTAACTTGAGAAGATGAGGGTTGAACATCATCTTCATTGGGAGTAAGTCCATCGCCATCACCTTGAGAACTTTCATCCTCGGGTGTAGAGAAGCCTTGACGCTGCTGAGTCTGTTCAATCATCTCTTTAGACTTTGCAATTTCAGCATTGAGGTCAAAACCCTCCTGGCTAGCTTCAGTTAGAGTCTCAAAGCTAGTGTTCATAAAATCCCAAGAATCATCAACTGTTAACTTGTCTTCAAGGGCCTCGTAATCCTTCTCCCACTGCTCGATCTCAGCTTTCAACTCTTTTTTTTCTGATTCTGAGGCTTCATAAGCTTCCTTTAAAGGAGTAAGAAAACGCTCAAGGAACTGAATCTTGTTCGTAGAGGCACGAAGGTCTTCTTGATCCTGAGTGAGCATCTGTACCAGATCTCCCGCATGCACCTCTTTTTGATTAAAGAGCTCTTTTAAACTCATTATCTCTTCAGTTGCCTTGGAATGTTGTTGAGAAAAGGAGGATTCCAATTTGTCCTTGACTTTCTCAACTTGATTGGAAAAATCTCTTAAACCTTTATTTCAGCGAAGATCATCCTCAGTTGTTGTTCTAAAGATATTTTCTTCTCAGCAAGAACGCCTTTCTCTAGTTGAAGGCCTTCGAATTTCTCTTTCCAGTTATCAGCCTCGGTGAGCAACTCAATCACATGTTGATCTCTCCAATAAATCCTGCTCATAAGCTTTGTACCTATCAAATTAATCTATAAAAAGACAAAATAAGGGGAGGTATAAACCAAAAAAGAAGAAAAGAAAAATAATTAAGTAAAGATATACCTTGAGGGAAGAATGGATGATGTCATTCATCAAGGTAAAAAAATTGTGACCCTCGAACTTTTTTCTTTCCGTGGGACCAAGCAATGATTTTAACCATACAACATCTTGACCAGACTTTTTCAACAGATTCCCACAATCGGGACTTCAATATAATTTTTTTCATACCCCGCCTGCTGCTAGAAGGCTCAGATACTTCACAAGGAGCAGTAGCGGGGGCAAGCACTGGGATTACTATAGTTGGAGAAACAAGGGATTAATTAATGACATCGAAAGAAAGGCAAGTAGCAGCTCTTTAGAAACAGGTCCAAATTCCTCTTCACCCTCAAATCCTTGGGCAAAGAACCTGTCAACACGATTTGACGGACGGTTGTCAAAGTTACCAGCATCTTCCTCAGAGATATCCAAATGGGCATTCTCTAGCTCATCAACGAGGTTTCCTAACTAAGGAACATTCTTTAATATCCTCTTCATCTTCGGATCCACGGGCTTCAGCAGTCTTTCTCTTGGAGGAAGATACGCTAAAATTTGTTCTTGAGCAGAGCATATAGAAGGCCTTGTAGAGGAAAAAGAAACGGGGGTGATTCCACAAATGAAAAACCCTAATAAAAAAGGAGAAAAAGTATATGCATTAAAATAAAGGAACAAGCAAAAAGAAAGGAAACCATGGGAATTAAAAGTTACCGTGAGTCTTCACTTTCCAACCAAATTTCTGTGAAATAAATTTCCAGGATATCTTGTCCATGAGAGCAACAGTCAACATTTTTCTGCCCAAGCACGGAAGTCAGGAATTTCTTCCAAAACTTTCATGGTTGCTGAAAAAATGAAAATACATTCATGTAAAGAAAATCAAAACATCAATGAAAGTAAGGAAAAGAGGAGAAACACTTGATGTGCAAAGTTCCATTTTTCGGGGAAAGGCATGTTTCCATCACCCACTAATCCACGAGTCGGGGCAGCAAAATCGATCATACCAGCCATGGCCACGGTCATCCTCGAGGCTGACTAAAACCCTTTTACTTCTAGCCACGAGGGAAAAGACACCTTCACGAAATATTTTTGGAGAATAAAGGTGGAGCAAGTGATAGAAGGTAAAAAGGGCGGAAACCAAACCCGACAAGCAGCAAAGGCAAGCAACTGCCCTCCACACGATGGGACCAATTTGACCGAGGCAAACATTAAAGTAGTGACAAAACTCAATAATCACAGGGTCAAAGGGAGGTTTAAACCCTAAAGTGAAAGGATAAATGTAAATAAAAGAAAAATCAGCATGGTAAGAAATGATTCTTTGATTAGCAACCAGGAATTAATAGTGGAAAATCCAGTTCCCAGTGACATTAGCGTCAAACTAAAGAAAGAAGTCCTGGAGTAATCAAGCTTGGATAATGTTCAGCAAGGTTAAGATATGCTATAGAAGAAACCTGTTTTTTCATAGCTACGCAGTCTGATACAAAGAAAACTCTTGCGGGACAATCTCAAAAACTTAGGTTCACGCATGAGTTTGTTATGATCCCTCCCCTTAGAAGAGGATCTAGGGGTTAAGGGAGCTTTAGCCCTAGAAGAAGATAGTTTAACAGTATTACTTTGAGGAATAGAACTACGAGTAGATAGTGAACCTAAACTACGGAGTCTGCCAGCCCACCTACTCCTAGTAAGGACAGTAGAAGGAGCAAGTTCATCAACGATCACCACGTTATGTGGGTATGGCTTTGAAGAAGGATTTTGAGAACATGAAGACATCTTTAATTGTGAAATACAGGTAAAAGATGAAGAAATACAAGAAAAAGTTAAGGAGATGAATGCAAGGAAGAAGAAAGAGACTTTCGAAGTCGAGTGAGACAAGATATTTATATGGGAAAAACTGTCATCGGGGTTGACCATTATGAACTGTCATCATGGAACCGTCACTTCATGACTGAGACAGCCGCAGAAATATCCTAAAAAGGCACTGAAAACTACAGAATCAATTACAACGAGACACGTGTCATGAGCATTAAATAGATATGACGTACCGCATCGGTTCTGAAAAAGGCATTATGTTACTCGGAAAAAGGGGGTACTTACCACTTCCCGAATATTCAGAAAAGAGGGGGAAGAACTATCTGTATTGGTGCAAAAAAGGCATGATAATGGACTGCCATCAAGGTGGCATGTGGCACTTCTAATAAAGCGAATTAAAGAATTTAAGAAGGCACGACAAAAATACCCTCGATGTTTCTATAGAAAAGGAACCGGCCCTGACAGCGGGAAAAGAAGAAATAGAAGCGGAATGGATAAAGACTATAAAGGGGGAAGATGCACGAATTTGTAATAAATAAGGAACGAAAATCGATATTAGTCGTGGTAAAGGGAGATCTTTAGTCATTAATGTTTCTGTTACAATTATATATTGTAATAGCTAATCAAGGCAATTAATGTTATTAACAAGCCCGAATTAAGTAAGGAACCCGTTAAAATTATGTACAAAGGGACTAGTCCTCATTTGTAATGGTATCTGATTTTCGATTAATATATACAATTATTCTTTTACTTTATTCAAAGGTTTCAACCGCAATTCTGGGAGAGATAAGCAGTCTATTTTGAGTTTTCTATCCTTGTCAATTATTTTTATTATTCGTTTTACTCCTCAGGTTACCAAGAAAGTGAAGTAATTTTGGTTATCAGTAATCCAATTTCTTTTTAATATTGACTTTGATCGAAAAATCTATTTTTTGGTTAAATATCAGTGATAAAGATCAGAACCCATAACTTCCAAATATTAGCGCCGCCTCTGATTGGACACTCAATTGTAGTGAATTTAGAATCTTAAGAAATCACATATCTTCGTATTACATAATTTATTCATTTGGGACAGGTAGTATTCTAATTGCGTGTACTTCTACTAATCTATCAGATGTGTAATGCACAAGTGATTTGTCAAAAATCAATTGGATTTGCACCACCAAGTATCATAATTATTGATAGTGAAACTTAATTAAGATTGCATCTCTTCATTTTCAAGCTCGTGTTTTCCCATCTAGAACAGTCTTGAAGGCTAGGAGTAGTTGGTATCTTGGTCTTCGGTACCATTTATAATGGAGGAAAGAAAAGATGTAGCACCCTAATATTGAATGGTGCATATATTTTTTAGTAGACGAGTCAATTATCGTGAGCTTAATCTATGGAACAAGGAATTGAATGTGCACTTACTTAAGATTCATGATCCTTTTCTGTCAGATTAAAATCGTCATGTGCCTTTCACTTACTTTTTTTGATTGACTAGCTCTAGATAAAGTCCCTTCGTCTGTTTTAAACTTGAATTTAGGAATTAGAGTTGAGTTCCTATAAGGATTTCGTATATCCAATTTAAGACAGACATATTCGGCTCAAGTGTATTGGGCATTTTCTAGAGGTTCTAGGTTAAAGGTTTTTGTATTTTTTGAACAATAAAAAGGCTCCAGATCATATTATGAGTTGGTCATCAGAACTGATGCAGTGACATATGCTAAGTGACGTATACACACTAACGAAAGCTGTATCTTATGGAATTATTTTTGTTTTGATAAGAAAAGCTTGGACACGCCAAACCTTGTTGGCATCTACTAGGATAATAGGTACTTAGTGTATATCTTATGGAATTTTCAAATTTTTTACTCACGTTTCTTTTTTGGGGTTCGAAAATGGAAATTGACTGTCAATAAACAAGAGATAGAAAAAGCAGATGAGGACAACATTGATTCAATCTTATATCAAATTTGGATAACCTTGGGATAATTGTAATCGAGAAAGGTTATAAAAGATAATCAAAACTGTTGACATAAATTCTCACCAAGCAACCATACTTATCTTATCCCGTCTATTTATGCCTCTTTTCCTTTGGCTAAAGTTCAGGAGTACCATTCTTATTCTCTTTTATCCGGGGTGGAGCTAACCTATTTGATACGGGTTTGATTTTGTCCAATAATTTTTGTTTATACTTTATATTTATATTAAAAAATTATTAAATATATATAATATTTAATTGCGAAATCAGTAATTAAGACAATTTATTAAATTTTATAGCAAAATTTAAAACTCATGAACTTTAAATACTAGCTCCGTGTCTGCTTTTATTTCTTTTGACTTTTGTTTGCAAACAGCAACAAGAGTTCAATTTACAGCCCCTTAACAGAATATTAGTTGTGTTTTTAATTAAATTATTCTTATTAGTGATACTTTGGAAATTAAATTTGACTATTATAAGTACTTCAATTAGTTTGAGAAATAGCTATCTAACGATAATAGTAAAATTGAAAAAAAAATTATTTACAAAATCTCGTTTGTTCATGAAATTTATATTTTCAAATAAAATATTAAAGTGTTGGTTTAAGATCTCTAATAACTTCAGCTTCCATTAAACTTCAGTTTAACTCAACTTCAAACACTTATTTTTCAACTTTAACCCATCCGATGAAATTAATATTTTGAGCTGCTTGCAACTGGCGTCGAACTCAAGTGACTCTAAGTTCGTATTGTCAATAATTAACTATAGCATGAGTAAGTGCTAAATTAAAATAAAAAAGTAATTAAATTCTAGGTTTCTTTATACATTCAATCTATTATCGGACTTTGTAGATTGCATTCAATGATAAATTGATTCTAACAATCTTGTTAAATCATGACTCCCGTGTATGGCCACGACTTAGCCAAAGGGGCATATCGTTTTAGTCTCATCCTTTATGGAATTGTAAAAGCATGACTCTTCTTGGTCTCATCTTTTAGCGGATGATAATAATTTTTTAAAAGTATGTATATCTTACGTTTATTTTTTCGTCAAAAGAGGAGATAAAAAGGTGACCGTCTGCCCTTTGAAAATTGCACACACACAAATCACATTTTTTAAAATAAAAAAAAGTATTGGAATAGGTCTGTAAACTTATAGATCAGACAATTTAAAATTTAAACGTTAAAGAAAAGAAAGTAAACATAAGTGTAATACAGGAACCAACATTGCATTTTTCCCGTTATAGATTACAACTCTATATACTCTACCTGACTATTGAATATAACCGATGCACACGAAAGGGCCTGTCTTGTTTTTCTTAGTTTCAACATACATATCTATTAAATATGATTTACCCAACTCGCTGGAGTTTCACCAAATTTGTGTCGTGTGGACCTTTTGGTCAAGTTTTCATGTCGGTGGGAAGGGTCCTTCTATCTCCTTATATAGTTTTAGACATTCATTTCTTCGTGAGCTAGCTTTTGAAATTAAGTTATGTTTAATATTCATATTTTTATCATGATTTACTCGTTATTGGAACTTCATCTTATATTGTTCATGCTCCTGATATATGGCCGTGCAGGTGTGGGTGGGGTGCAGGGTGTCAAGTTCCCACATTGATGACAAAGGCGAATCTAAGGTTTAAAGTTTATGAGTTCACAAAATAATATTTATTGATATTTAATGAATATATATATATATATATATATAGGTGGACCCGTTCAACATGCGCGGGGTTCCGCTCCTGATCAGTAGGGATGGGTTCCTTCGGTCTCCTTATATGGTATTGGACAATCTGCACCTCAAGGCGACTCCACATGTGTATCCCATATTGCATCTCGTATATATCTCTATGTATATCAGTGAAATCTCGTGTATATTATCTGTATCTGTGTATATCCATGAAAATTCGTGTTATATATACGATATACAATGTGATATACACGAGAGCCCATAAAAAAATTGTGTGTATACACGATATACACAAACATCCTTAAAAATTTGTGTGTGATATACACGATATACAATACGATATACACGTCCCAACTGGATTTTTATGTCTAATTTTTTAGCTGAAACCAGTCTAAATCACTTCTAATCTTGCTCAAATTTTGTATAGCCTCGTTTAGGTATTTTCAACCAATTTTAATCACACCCACTTTTTCAATCCAACTAAGAGAGAGAGAGAGAGAGAGAGAAGAAAAACAAAGTTGAGATGCATTTTTTCTCTCTTAGTTTTTGCTTCTGATTTTCTCTGATATGAGATCAACCTTATCTTTTCATCCCACTAATTTTTTTCGCATAATTTGCAAGAATTTTTTTGTTAAATTATGAAACCGAAAGAGAAGAGATAGAAGAAGTAAGACAAGGAGAGAAAGGGGGAGGGAAGCAGTGAACAAGAAGAGAAGTGAGCGGCAAAGAGAGGGGAAGTAGACAGCCAATTGTTTGAGAGAGAATATATAATTTTTGTAGGATTTGGCTATATCATACCAATTGTTTATGGCTATTTTTGCCAAACCTAATATAAGGCTAAAAACTTACCAATTCTTGTTATGTGTTGTCCTATAATGCCAATTTTTCTAGAAAAAAAACTTGGAAAATTATTCTCCAGGCCAGAATTCTGGGAAGGGTTGTTGGCGATGATTGTAGTGTTTTTTTCTGTTAGATTGTGTAGTTTGTTCTATTTTAGGTTAGAAGGTATTTTAGTCCAGAACTTTTCATTGAACTTAAAAGGGCTAGTTCCGCACAAATGTCAAAAGCAGGGACAAAATTTAAAAAAAAAAAAAAAAAAAACAGCTCCAAAGTATCCCTTTGTGAAAATCACCCAAAACCTAACGTTCGTTCTTATTTGGCCCTTTGACCTTTGTACAACAAGGCGGGCTGCTCTAAACGAATGTTCCTTCATATTAGGACTTTTGGCTTCGCCATCTAGAGAAATTGACACCCCACTAAAATTGGCATTCTATAGCCATTTCCCACATAAATAGTAATTGTTCCATGAACAGATCTATTTTTCGTTGCTATATTCATGTACTTTCTTTTTCTTTTTATTTAAAAGTTGTTGTGAAACAATAAAAGAAGAAGAATAATATTGCAGGAAAACAGAAAGGAAATTTTTATTGAATTTTGGGATGATTTACTCTATTTATAGGGGGAAAATGACTTAGCCACAAAATAAAACTCTCTAAAAGATAGACATTCACTCTAAATAGAATTCTATTTATAACACTCCCCCTTGAATGTCTATTCAACAAATAATGTGCCTCGTTAAAACCTTAACTAAAATAAAACCCAATGAGAAAAAAATTCTAGAAAAGGAAAAAGAGTACACATGTTTAGAAATGCGCCTTTTGGTTGCCTCGTTAAAAACCTTGCAAGAAAAACATGATGGGACAAAACCTTGTAAGGGAAAAAGAGTGCAACGCGCATTAGCTCCCCCTGGTGAGAGCATCTATCACATCCTTGAGCCTTCGTATCCCGATCTTGTACACTAGCTTCTTGAAGGTTGACGTCGGTAGAGATTTTGTGAACAAATCAGCCATATTATCACTTGAACGAATCTGTTACACATTGATATCACCATTCTTTTGAAGACCATGTATGAAAAATAACTTTGGTGAAATATGCTTTGTCTTATCTCATTTTATGAATCCTCCATTCAATTGGGCTATGCATGTTGCATTATCTTCATACAAAATCGTGGGTAGTTTGTCACACTTCAAACCACATTTGTCTCGAATAAGATGTATTATAGACATCAACCATATACATTCTCGACTTGCTTCATGAATAGCAATTATCTCAGCATGATTAAATGAAGTAGGCACATGATTGTTTAGTCGATCGCCAAGATATGGTAGTGCCTCTACATGTAAACACATAGCCTGTTTGAGATCGAGCCTTGTGTGGGTCAGATAAATACCCAGCATCGGCATAGCCAACAAGATCGGAACTGCAATTATTTCCATAAAATAAGCCCACATCGGTAGTTCCTTTTAGATACCGCAATATATGTTTGATTCCATTCCAATGTCTCCTTGTAAGAGCAGAGCTATATCTTGCTACGACATTAACTGAAAAAGTTATGTCATGCCTTGTAGTGTTATCAAGATACATTAGTGCACCAATTGCACTAAGATATGTTACTTCAGGACCAAGTAGCTCTTCATTCTCTTCTCGAGGCCGGAATGGATCCTTATTCATATCAAGTAATCGAACAACCATCGGAGTACTTAATGGATGTGCTCCATCCATGTAAAACTGTTTCAGTACCTTTTCTATGTAGGCAGATTGATGAACAAAAATTCTGTTTGCTAAATATTTAATTTGCAAACCAAGACATAATTTTGTCTTTCCGAGATCTTTCATCTCGAATTCTTTCTTTAAATAATCAATTGCCTTTTGGATTTCTATAGGAGTTCCAATAAGGTTTATGTCATCAACATACACGGCAAGTACAACAAATTTCGATGTTGTTTTCTTTATAAAAACACATGGACAAATGACATCATTTCTATAATCTTCCTTTAATAAATACTCACTAAGACGATTATACCACATACGTCCTGATTGCTTTAGACCATACAAAGATCTTTGCAATTTGATTGAAAATATTTCCTGGGATTTTGAATTATGTGTGTTAGGCATTTTAAATCCCTCGGGAATTTTCATGTATATCTCATTATCAAGTGAGCCATAAAGGTAGGCAGTAACCACATCCATTAAATGCATGTCAAGCTTTTCATGGACGAAAAAACTAATGAGATAACAGAACATTATAGCATCCATAACGGGTGAATATGTCTCTTCATAATCGATACCAGGCCTTTGTGAAAATCCTTGTGCAACAATGTGTGCCTTATATCTTTGTACCTCATTGTTGTCATTCCTCTTGCGTAGAAAGACCCATTTATAGCCAACGGGCTTAACACCATTAGGTGTTTGGACTACATGCTCAAAAACTTCACGTTTCGCAAGTGAATTCAACTCTGATTGGATTGCTTCTTGCCATTTTGGCCAATCATGTCTTTGTCTACATCCTCCAACAGATTGAGGTTCAAGATCCTCACTATCATGCATAATTCTAGATGCAACATTATATGCAAATACATAATCCATCACTATATCCACTCGATTCAAATTTGTCTCAATATCGATTGGATTTATTGATAGTTCCTTATTTTCTTGAGTCTCGGGCTCAGTGGTTTCCTCATGAACCTCATAATTTATTAAATCGTGGATTTCTTCATGATACTCTTTCGTAGTGTCATTTTGATTATTTATTTTCCTTTTTCTAGGATTTCGATCCTTAGAACCCAATGGTCTGCCACGTTTTAGGCGTGCTTGTGACTCATTAGCTATGACACTAGAAGATTGTCCAATAGGGACATCAATACGGATTGGAACATTCTCAGCAGGGATATGTGATTTTGTTATCCTTTTCAAATTCGTAAATGCGTCTGGCATTTGATTTGCTATTCTTTGCAAATGAATAATCTTTTGCGCCTCTTTTTCACAAATAGAGATGCGTGGATCAAGATGAGATAATGATGGATTTTTTCACAAAATTTCCTGTTTGGTTTCACCAATTTCTCCCCCTAATTTTGGGAAAAGTGTCTCATCGAATCGACAGTCTGCAAATCGAGCAGTGAATAAATCCTCCATTAATGTTTCAAGATAGCGAACAATAGAGGGCGGTTCAAACCCAATATATATTCCTAACCTTCTTTGGGGACCCATTTTGGTGCGATATGGCGGTGCTACAGGCACATATACTGCGCATCCAAAAATTCGTAAATGGGATATATTAGGTTCATGACCCAAAACTAATTGCAAGGGGGAATATTTATGATAATTTATCGGTCTGAGACGAACTAGCATTTCTGCATGCAAAATGGCGTGATCCCATATAGAAGTGGGCAGCCTCATTTTCATGAGTAACAGTCTTGTTATCAATTGCAGACTAATTAAAGACTCTACAAGGCCATTTTTGAGTGTGAACATGAACTACAAGATGTTTCACTTTTATCCCAATTGATAAGCAATAATCATTAAATGTTTGGGATGAAAACTCAACAGCATTATCAAGTCTAATAGACTTAATTGGATTATCGATAAATTACGCCCATAAATCAAATAATTTGTGCCATTAATTTTGCAAACGCGAGATTGCGAAATGACAATAGGCACACATGAGACCATCTAGAGGATGCATCTATTAAGACCATAAAATATCTAAACGACCCACTATGTGAGTGAATAGGTCCACAAATGTCCCCTTGTATACGTTCCAAAAACGCAGGTGACTCAATCCCAACCTTTGTTGGTGATGGTCTAATAATTAACTTGTCTTGATAACAAGAAGTGCAAGAAAATTTATTATTTAAAAGAAGCTTTAAATTCCTTAATGGATGCCCATTTGAGTTTTCTATAATTCGTCTCATCATAATTGATCCAGGATGTCCCAATCCATCATGCCAAAGTACAAAAGTATTGGAGTTAGTAACCTTTTGGTTTACAATAGAATGTGCCTCAATTTTACTAATTCTTGTCCAATACAAGCCACAAGATAAAGATGAGAACTTCTCAATAACCCTCTTTTGGCCAGAGACATTCTTGGAAATGATGAGGTATTCAAGATTATTTTCATCTATTGTCTCAATATGATATCCATTTCGGAGGATATCTTTAAAACACAAGTTCCTCTTGGACTTGGAGGAGAACATTGCATTCTCTATGATAAGTATTGTTCCCTTAGGCAGAGTTATAGTAGCTCTTCCAGAGCCTTCAATTAATTTACTACTACCAGAAATTGTAGTAACGTCTTCCTTACACATACTTAAATGAGAGAATATTTCTTTTCTTTGAATATTGTATGTGTCGTACATGAATCAGCTAAACAAATATTTTTATAATTAAACATTGATCCAAGTTTACTTTGTGAGATATTCATATTTGCTTCTCATGATTTGACATACAAAAAAAATACACGAATAAACATTAGTATACTCACCCAAAAAAACAAATTTAAACCGATGATTCAATAATAATGAGGTAGAAGTATATTGGTTGTGATGTCATATCAATGGTCACACTCCCTGTTCTTATATTTGAGCCCATGACGATGTTTCAAATAATGGCAGGGGTTTGTGGAAGCTGATTTACATGTTTTTAGTTAATATTACATCGTATACAATGTACAACAAATTTAGTTGGTCGGAATAGAAGAAAACAAAATGACTTGTATAGAAAATTCGCGATGTCTTTGGATTCGACAAGTACTAAATTTGTACAGTTCAGTAGATCGAAAATATTAATTTGAATTAGAAAATATTAGTACACTCAATTGATTGTATAAAATAAATATTATAACTATATTTAATAAAAATGAACTAACACTATTTCATAAGTCAAATAATACTAACTGATACTAATGACTACTTCTCATCAAAAGAACTATACATGATGTTTATTCATTAACTACTACGAATAGATAAAAATAAAAATTAAACTACTCAATTATCTTTAACCACGGATTCATCACCGATCAAGTGGTCTATTTTTTTATTAGGGTGCTCAAAAAAATCTGCTACATCCAAGTGGGTGATGTCAAACTCATTGTCAAAAATAAAATTAGTTTCAGGGCCTTTATTCTTTAGAGATGCTTGATCAAGCTCAACCAAATATCTTGGTACACGAAAAATATTTGTCCAATGTCCTTTTCTATCGCAACGATAACATTCAGTTTCTGAACCATTTGCCTTTGGCTTCTCATTTTTCCCTTTCCACTTTTGGTGGTTATTTTTCTTTGGGGGGTGATTAACACCAGAAAAATTTCTTCCTTGTCTACGGCCACGGCCACGACCATTAATAGGGTCACGACTTTTCCCACGCTTAGTATAATGGGAATACACATCACCCACTTCAGGTAATGGTGGACCCAGTGGGTCGATTTTCGTGATTTCTCATGAGCAAGTCATTATTTCGTTCAGCCACAAGGAGAAGAGAAATTAACTCAGAGTACTTCTTGAAACCTTTCTCTCGGTATTGCTGTTGCAAGACCATATTGAAGGCATGAAATGTTGTGAACATTTTCTCAAGCATATCATCGTCAGTGATAGTATCTCCATAGAGTTTCAATTTAGAAGTAATTCTGAACATCGCAGAATTATATTCAGAAACAGACTTAAAGTCTTGGAGCCTCAGATGAGCCCAATCATATCGTGCTTGTGGAAGAGTGACCAACTTTAAGTTGTCATATCTTTCCTTTAAGCCATTCCA
Organism: Nicotiana knightiana; assembly: GCA_005239525.1. Lineage (NCBI taxonomy): Eukaryota > Viridiplantae > Streptophyta > Magnoliopsida > Solanales > Solanaceae > Nicotiana > Nicotiana knightiana. The sequence goes on from ML427460.1 coordinate 147,384, forward strand.
CAAAACAAGTGGATCTTTGACTGTGAAATATTCTATTTTCAACCCTTTATCAAGGTGATAGCGCAAGAGAATCAAGGTCTTAGCACAATCTTGGGTAGATGCTTTATTTTTATATTTAATGGCGTCTCCAAGACCCATTGCATCTAAATGAATTTCAGCATCTAACATTCATGTCATATAGTTCTTGCCCGAAATTTTAAGGGCAACGAACTTTCTTTTTATAATGTCAGTCATAATTAAAAAGAGGAGAAAAGTTATACTTTAATCTTCTCAAAGAGTTTCTTGAGAGGGTAGAGTCTCGTGCTGATAACGTGTTATGAAACAATAAAAGAAGAAGAAGAATATTGCAAAGAAAGAGAAAGAGGAAATTCTTATTAAATTTTGAAATGATTTACAATGGGTAAGACCCATCTATGTATAGGGAAAAAATGACTTAGCCACAAAGTAAAACTCTCTAAAAAAATAGGCATTCACTCTAAATAAAATTCTACTTATAACAAAAGTATTTTATATGCTTCAATTCTCCTTTGATTGATAATCATTCCCGAAATTCTTGCGATTTTTGAGGATCTATATATACGTAGCTTTGATGAGGTCTCTTTTCTTACAAGTTGGTATAGTATTTTTTTTATTAAATATTATTCTTGGGTTAGTTGCTGGGTGTAAAGTTTGTTTCTTTATTTATTTTTATTTTTAAAGTAAGAGGGATAAATTGGTGTATTATTTTTATTTATAAATTTGTTTCTTATTGTTTAATAAAATTATGATACACAATTTTTGTGATATATTTTAAGATACACGTTATTATTGTATTATACTGTGTGATACACAAATAATGCAATTATTAATGTGTTATATAGTTTTAAATACACATTATTATTGTATTATACACTACAATATACAAACTATAGTTATAGTTTTTACTTTTTTTAGTTCTTGTGAGAAATAAAAAAAACCAAAAAATTATAATTTATGTACAATTATTGTGATACACAAACTAAAAAATTGGTGTGGTATTTTTCTTTAAAAAAGTTGTTTCTTTTTATTTAATAACACTATAATATACATTTTCAGATGCACATTATTATTATGTTATACACGGTGATATCTATACTATATTTATAATTTTTTTTTTATATCTTTAGTGTTGTGAGAAATAAAAAATCCAGAAAAACTAATTTTGATATACAAACTAAAAATTGGTGTAATATTTTTCTTTAAAAAATTGTTTCTTTTTGTTTAATAAATTGTGATATACATTTTTCAGATACACATTATTATTGTATTATACACTGTAATATAAAACTATATTTATAATTTTTTATATTTTATTTCTTGTGAGAAATAAAAAAAACCAGAAAAACTAATGGTGATGCACAATTTTTGTGATATACAAACTAAAAAATGATGGAGTACTTTTCTTTAAAAAAGTTGTTTCTATTTGTTTAATAAAATGTGATATGCAAGTGTTGTGTTATATATTTTCAGATACACATTACTATTGTATTATAGATATACAAATAATGCAATTATTATTATGTTATATATTTTGAGATACACATTATTATTGTGTTATACACTTTGATATCCAAACTATATTTATATTTTTTTTTATAGTTTTAGTGCTTGTGAGAAATAAAAAACCAAAAAAATTAATTGCAATATACAATTTTTGTGATCTACAAACTAAAATATTGGTGTATTTTCCTTTTAAAATTATTCTTTTTGTTTAATAAAATTGTGATATACATTTTAAGATACACATTATTATTGTGTTATATACTATGATATACAAACTATATATATAACTTTTACATTTTCAGTTCTTGTGAGAAATTAAAAAAAAAAAACAGAAAATCAAATTGTGATACATAATTTTTGTGACATACAAACTAAAAAATTGGTGTAGTATTTTTCTTTAAAAAAGTTATTTCTTTTTGTTTAGTAAAATTGTGATATGCACTTTATGTGTCATATATTTTCAGATACACATTATTATTGTATTATACACCATGATATTCAAATAATACAATTATTATTATGTATATATATATATATATATATATATATATATATATCACAAGTGTTGTATTTCACAATTAGTTTTTCTGATTTTTTTACTTCTCACAAGATATATATATATTGTGATATACAAACTAAAAAATTGGTGTGTATTTTATTTAAAAATTATTGTTTCTTTTTGTTTAATAAAAGTGTGATATACATTTTCGTATACACATTATTATTGTATTATACGCTTATATGTAAATAATGCATTTATTATTATGTTATACATTTTGAGATGCACATTACTATTGTGTTATACGTTGTGATATACAAACTATATTATAATTTTTTATCTTTTTAACACCTGTGAGAAACAATTAAAAAGCCCCAAAAAATGATTGCAGAGATTTGGGAGAAAATCTTGAAATTTTTTCGAATACTAACAAAAAGAAAATTAAAACTTATTTTTAGGATGATGGTTGAACCATTAGAAGAGAAAGAAGAACATTAAATATTATATTTAAGCTATGCGTGCCAAATACTAAAAGATAGGTCTTTTTCTGACAATTATTGGACTAAGTGGGCGTTTAGACATAAGAAATGTAAAATTCCAAAAAAAAATTAAGCGAAAATAGTATTTGAATATTAGAGTTATGTTTGAACATAAATATAATTTTGGGTTATTTTTTATGTTTTATGAGTGATATGAGTGAAAATTTTGAAAAATAACTTTTTGTTATTTTATAAATTTTTGAAAAATTACAAAATTCATCTTCAAGTGAAATTAAAAATTATATGGCTAAATATTGATCTCGAAAAAATGTGAAGTTTTTTTTTATGTCCAAACGGGCTCTAAGTTGTTATGCAATGCCAAATTCCCCGCCATCTATATGTGTCAATATCCCCTCTTTTTATGGGGGCTTTTGCATCCGTACCCACTTTTTGTGTCACGTTTTAACTTATACCCGCTTTGTAAAAAAAATTTTATCCGTACCCGCTTTTGCGTATAACTTCAGCATGCGGGGCTGAAGTAGCAAAGGCAATCACGCAAAACTTCAGCATTATAGTAGACGGACCTGAAGTAGCTTGCGAACTTCAGCTCTAGAGCTGAAGTTCCCAAGTTATAAAGACAACAATTTCAGCATACGGGCTGAAGTTCCCCAGTTATAAAGACAAAAACTTCAGCATACGGGGCTGAAGTGCCCCCAGTTACACTGGGGAACTTCAGCTCTAGAGCTGAAGTTTTTTCTTTGTAAACTGGGGAACTTCAAAATCTTAGAAAATTTTTCGAATACTAACAAAAAGGAAATTAAAACTTATTTTTAGGATGATGGTTGGACCATTAGAAGAGAAAGAAGAACATTAAATATTACATTTAAGCTATGCGTGCCAAATGCTAAAATATAGGTCTTTTTCTGACAATTATTGGACTAAGTGGGCGTTTAGACATAAGAAATGTAAAATTCCAAAAAAAAAAATGAAAAAAAAAATTAAGCGAAAATAGTATTTGAATATTAGAGTTGTGTTTGAACATGAATATAATTTTGGGTTATTTTTATGTTTTATGAGTGATATGAGTGAAAATTTTGAAAAACAACTTTTTGAAAAATTCCAAAATTCATCTTCAAGTGAAACTAAAAATTATATGGTCAAATATTGATATCGAAAAAATTTGAATTTTTTTTTATGTCCAAATGGGCTCTACGTTGTTATGCAATGCCAAATCCCCAGCCATCTATATGTGTCAATTTCCCTTCTTTTTATGGGGGCTTTTGCATCCGTACCCACTTTTTGTGCCACGTTTTAACTTATACTCGCTTTGTAAAAAAATTGCACTCGTACCTGCTTTTGCGCATAACTTCAGCATGCGGGGCTGAAGTAGCAAAGACAATCACGCAAAACTTCAGCATTCTAGTAGATGGCCCCAGTGTAACTGGGGGAACTTCAGCCCCGTATGCTGAAGTTTTTGTCTTTATAACTGGGGAACTTCAGCCTGTATGCTGAAGTTGTTGTCTTTATAGCTTGCGAACTTCAGCTCTAGAGCTGAAGTTCCCAAGTTATAAAGACAACAACTTCAGCCCGTATGGTTGAGTATGAATATCTACAGAATTTATTTTTCTATAATGCAAATGGCAGATATCTGATATGAAAAGAAGGAAAAGTCAACTAGGTAAAACTGTAAAGTAATATATCTAGTTCAAGTCAAGGTGAATTCTTCTTATAAGAGGCACTTTTTGAAAGAAGTAGTTTGTTATTTGAGGGAAATGTGGGACTTTCTTACATCGGTGGTGTAAAGCCTCTACGGGGTATTTGTATTTATACCCGCTTTTTGTATCACGTTTTAACTTGTGCCCGCTTTGCAAAAAAAATTGTAAGTGTACCCATTTTTCGCATAACTTCAGCATACGGGGCTGAAGTAGCAAATGCAATCACGCAAAACTTCAGCATTCTAGTAGACGGCCCTGAAGTAGCAAGTGTGTTGAACCAAGTGTGCTGAAGTTTTTGTTTGTAATTGATGAACTTAAGCATAGTAGCTGAAGTTTTGTTCTCTATTTGCTGAAGTTTTTGTTTAACTTGTGCACGTCTTAACGCAAAGCTTTTGTTTGTAATTGCTGACGTTTTTATTTTTGTAACTGGCGAACTTCAGCTTTTGTAACTGGCGAACCTCAGCTCTAGAGCTGAAGTTTTTGTTTTGTAAACATATTTATGGCAATCATCCCATGAATTGAAGTTTCATAGCAGCACCAACAGCAACAGAAGAAAGAAGAAGAAGAAGAAGAAGAAGAAAACGAAGAAGAAGAAAACGAAGGAGGAGAAGGGGGAGGAGAAAGGGGGATGAAGTTATTTATAAAGTAGGTACAAGTTATAAGTTTTTAAAAAAATGGGTATAAGTTAAATTGGGGCAACCAAATATGGCGCCCCGTGCAATTTTTACAGCCTCTTTATGGGCCTTTTAAGTTCTTGCCCATTTTATATATTTGTTTAAGAATACACACTATTAAGTGTATGTGCAAGTATTTATATATATATATACATATATATATATATATATACATATATATATATATACATATATATATATAGAGAGAGAGAGAGAGGGAGGGAGAGAGAGAGAGAGAGAGAGAGAGAGAGAGAGATACTTGGACTTGGACTTGGGGCTTGGGTCGGGCCGGTTATTAAATTAATAATTTTATTTTTTATTTCTATAACAGAAAATCTATTTTATTTGAATTTAAAATTCAAATAAACAGACACATCTGTTAATGAAATAAAGTGTATTTTCGGAAAAAGCCTGACTTTTGCTCTATAAGTAAACACGAGTTTCCCTATAAAATTCAGAAAATCTGCAAGTATCGTTGTGATTGTTGTATCTTGAAGAAGATTGTCTGTATTTTCCCCAAATTTGTATACGGGCAATAACTTCTTTAAGGAAAGTCGTTCTCACGCCTCAAGACTTCTCAATATCGTTTTCCATTTTGATATTATCTAACAATCTTAAAGAAGTTATTCTGCTATGGAGAACATTCTGTCCGCTGTTGAAAATCCAAAGGAGTTCATCAAACTCGATCGTTTTGATGGATCAAACTTTACTCGCTGGAAGGACAAGATGATTTTTCTACTGACTGCTTTGAAGATTTTTTTTACGTTCTTGATCTGTAATTGCCTGCGCTGCCAGATCCCACTGCAAAGGATTCTAATGAAGTGAAAGCAATAAGGAAGAAACGAGAAGATGATGAACCGTTGTGCCGGGGACATATCCTGAATACATTAACAGATCGTCTCTATGATCTGTATCAAAATTCGAAGTCTCCAAGGGAAATCTGGACGGCGTTGCAAAGTGCTTATGAAAACGAGAAACGAGGTATCGATAAATTTCTATCTTTAAAGTACTTCGAATTTAAAATGGTTGATACAAAGTCCATTATGGATCAGATTCATGAACTGCAAATCTTAGTTTCAAAACTAAGTGATCTTGAAGTTAAAATTCCTGATGCACTTCAAATTGGTGCTATACTTTCTAAACTGCCTTATTCTTGGAATGACTATAGAAAGAAAATCTTGCATTCTTCTGAGAAATTGATTGTGGAATAGTTTCGAACTCACATTCAAATTGAAAGTGAGACTCGAATTCGTGATACTTTTATGCAACCCTCAAGTTCCACAATTAATAATGTTAGTCAAAATAATAACGGAGATGAAAACAAAAATATGAAAGTTTCCAATAAGCCTCAATTTAGAAAGAGGAATTCCTTGAAATGTCATCACTGTGGAAAGAAAGGCCACAAGATTCGTGATTGCATGTTTAAGAAAGCAGGAATTAATTTTAACCATGGAAATTCTGAAAATTCTGAAAACTCCGGAAGGTTTGAGAAAGCAAAAGCAAACACAATTGAAAGTTCTTCACAAGGCTTGGTTGCAATGGTTTCTGTAGTACCATGCACTATGTTTATAGAATTAAACATGGTTGCTGTTGTTGTTAAGAGTCAAGACTGGTGGTTGGATTCGGGTGCCACCGTTCATATCTGTTATGAGAAGAATATGTTCAAGACTTATGCAGAAGTAAAGGAACCCGAGAAAGTTCTCATGGGAAGTCATATGACTGCAGATGTTGCAGGAAAATGAATTGTTGAGATAAACTTCACTTCTGGGCAGAAGCTAACATTGCTAAATGTGTACCATGTTCCCGATATGAAGAAGAACTTGATGTCTGCTAGTTTGCTATCTAAGAGAGGCTTCAAGATAGTCATAGAATCTGATCATGTAATAGTATATAAGCATAGTTTATTTGTTGGAAAGGGATACACGTGTGATGGCATGTTCAAACTCAGTATTATTGTTGAGTCCAATTCTTCTTTATGGCATGGTAGATTAGGACATTTAAATTTTGGTTCATTAAATTATATGTCCAAAAATGGATATATTTCTTGCAATCATGATAATATGAAAAAATGTGAAATATGTATACAAGCAAAAATGACTAAGAAGGCTTTTCGTAAAACTGAAAGATTTAGTGAATTGTTACACTTAGTATATTCTGATATATGTGAACTAAATGGAAAGTTCACTAGAGGAGTTAAAAGATATTTTATTACTTTTATAGATGATTATTCTAGATTCACATATGTTTACTTGCTTAGAACAAAAGATGAAGCATTTAAGAAGTTTAAAGAATATAAATCTGTTGTGAAAGAAGATTCTTCGTAGTGATAGAGGTGGGAAATATTTTTCCTCTGAATTTAATAAGTTCTGCGAAGAGAATGGTTTGATACATCAAACAAGTGCTCCTTATACACTACAAAAAAATGGTTTGGCTGGAAAAAAAAATAGAACTTTAGTTGATATGATTAATGCTATGTTAATAAATGCATATTTACCACATAATTTATGAGGTGAAGCACTTTTAACAACTTGCCACATATTAAATAGGGTGCCTTCAAAAAGTTTACATGTTTCACCATATGAACTTTGGAATAATAGAAAACCTAATTTAGATTATTTTAAAGTGTGGGGGGTGTATATCATTCTATAGAGTTCATGATCGCCAAAGAACAAAACTAGGTCCTAGAGGAATTAAAAGTATTTGTTGGATATGCACAAAATTCAAAGGCATATAGATTATTGGATCTAGAATCTAATGTTATAATAGAATCTATTCATGTTGAATTTATTGAAAATAAATTTTTAGATAACACTGTTGATGAGGAAGTGACTGAACCAAATGTGTCACGACCCAAAATCCCACCTTCAGGCCGTGATGACGCCTAACGTTTCACCCGCTAGGCATGCCAACGTGTTAACTGTATTGATTTATTAGCAGGTGAAAATAACAAACACTGACTATATAACTGAAATAAAGTGCGGAAGCATTAACAAAATTCTAAATAACAATAGCTAATAACACAAAAATCCCCTTTAAGTACAACCCAGAAGTGGAGTCACAACCTCACGAACTAGTCTAAGATTTGACTAAAAACAACAGTTTGAAAATAAAACGAAGTATCTGTCTGGAAAACTCATGTAAGACAGGATGAAAGATAGACAGGGATGCCGAGATCCATGAACGTTATGCGGAACTACCTCGGTATCGTCTGGGATGGATTGAAGGACACTCCCACTAGCGATGTCCACTGGGTCCGGCTGCATAATCTGCACAACATAAAGAAGTACAGGTGTAGCATCAGTACAACCGACCCCATGTACTGAGTAAGTGCCGAGCCTAACCTCGGCCAATAAGTGATGAGGCTAGGACACGACAACAAATTGTACCTATGCACTTCAATAGTATAGTAGAAACTAAACAAGAAATGCAATTACGGGGAAGAACATGCTGGGGTTAAGAGATAGCAAATACTGAAATGACGGAAACGAAAACAACAGTCTAAAATATCCGAAAATAATAACGGGGATTGACAACACAAATTAAACAATGAAAAGAAACGGCACGGCATGTCCCCTCATGCATAACAATATAAAATATAGCATGGAATGTCCCCTCGTGCATAAACAACATAAACATGGCACGGAATGTCCCCTCGTGCATAAAACATCACAATCACGGCACGGAATGTCCCATTGTGCATTACAATATAAAATATGGCACGGAATGTCTCCTCGTGCGTAAAACATCACAATCACGGCACGGAATGTCCCCCTCGTGCATATATATATATCATCAACACGGTACAGAATGTTCCTTCATGCATAAATAGTAATCAATCGGCACGACATCACCCTTCGTGCTTTTAATCTCTTCCTCACTATGCATTATGATGTAATCAATGTAAATCATGGCGCGGCATCATCCTTCATGCTTTACACTCTTCCTCACCAAAACAATGACGATATCAATGGCAAGGAATGCAGCATAGTGGAAATACAATTCAAAATCACCCGGCAAGGGGAAAATATCAGTCAATAACATAACAATTGCCCAGCAAGGGTCTCAACTATAACCAATCATTTCAAATTTATCCTTCACAATTGGGTTCTCAATCGAACCAATACATCATGAGTTCATGAACCAGAATTTTCAACGATAATCAACTTCCAAGTAGAGACAATTGCATATTATAACGAACATGAAAGTAATAATAAATTTCTTATCAAAAATAGACTAACGGAAATTCTTGACACACAATGCATAGGTAATCGTCACCTCAACTATGCATCGAACATGATAAACACTTAACACATAGCATACAATACCTATTCCCTCACCAAAGTTAGGTAAGACACTTACCTCGGGTCCAAAAATAGCAATCAAGCCTCTAACACCGCCTTTCCTTTTGAATTCAACTCCGGAACAACAATATCAAGATATAATTAACTTAAGTATATCAATAATGACTCAATAAATCGATCCCATAGCCTAATTATCCATTTCCTAGCATTCTTCTAAAAATACCAAAATTCGACCCCAGGCCTGCTTGGTCCAAACACGAGGCTCGGACCAAAACCCGATCACCCATACCCCCCACGAGTTCAAATATATGATTTATTTTGAAATCCGATCCCAAATTGAGGTTGAATTACCCAATATCCCATAAACCCTAACTCTACCCAAAACTCCTAATTTCTACCTGATTTTAGGATTTTAGGCATAGATTCTAGTGATTAGGGAAAGAAAGTGAAAGAAATTGGTGCTAAGACCACTTACCCAAGTGGTTATGGAGAGAATCTAGCTTGGGGTTCGTCAATGGAGTTTTGGAGAAGAAGGAATTGATGAAGAAGTGGAAATCCCGAAATAACATTCTGTTTTTGACTTAAGAAAATAACTGGGCGCTTTTACTCTACGCGATCGCGGAAAAGGAGTTGCGATTGCGGAGAGTACTGGGTTTTAAACTTACGCGATCGCGAACAGGGGATTGCAATCGCAGAGAACAAGAACGCGGACCCACGCGATCGCGAACTAGAGATCGCGCCCGCATAGAACAAATTGTTGCCCAGTCCCCCAACCTCACAAGAGACTTACCGATCGCGAACAAGGGATTGCGATCGCTTAGAGCTAAACCCTGAGGCTCCGTGTTCGCACTCACCTCTTTGCGATCGTGCAGAGCAAATTGACCCCCTTCCCAAAATACACATCGCGATCGCGTGCAACACACCGCGATCGCGGAGAAGAAATGGCTGGAGACCAAAACAACACAACACACCAGATTTTCCAACTCTTTTGCACTCCGACACCTACCCGAAACTCACCCGAGCCCTCGGGGCTCAAAAAAAAATACACATGGCTTCAAAATCATCCTACGAACTTATTCAAGTCATCAAACCATTAAAATAACATAAAAAACAAGGCAGTAAACTCCAAAATCTATAGAATTTTCTCAAACTTCATAAACTTCTAAATTCTCCAATTTTGATCCTAAACACGTCAAACCAAGTTCGTTTCTTTCCAAATTTTACAGATAACTCATATATCACATATTGAACATGTTCCGGGCATCGGAACCATAATGCGGGCCCTGTAACCCAGATTTCACATCAAAGTTCATTTTCAAAAGTCTTTCTTATTTTTTCAGAAAACAATTTTTTTTAAAATTTCATTTCTCGGGCTTGGGACCTCGGAATTCGATTCCGGGCATACGCCCAGGTCCCATATTTTCCTACGGACCCTCCGGGACCGTCAAATCATGGGTCCGGGACCATTTACCAAAAATGTTGACCAAAGGCAACTTTATTCCATTAATTATCATAAATTCAACAGTTCAACACATTTCCACATCAAAACTTCCCGGATACGCGCTCGGGCTATGCATGCACATTGAGGTGAGATTAACAGAGGCTTTCGGGGCCTCGGAACATAGTTTTTGCTAAATTACACAAGATGACCTTTTGGGGTCATCACAATCTCCACCTCTAAAACAACCGTTCGTCCTCGAACGAACATAGAAAATTACCTGAATTGGGGAAAATGTGGGGATAACGGCTTCGCATATCGGGCTCGGACTCCCAAGTAGCTGCCTCAACAGGCTGACCTCTCTACTGAACACGAACCGAAGGATAACTCTTTGATCTCAAATGTCGCACCTGCCGGTATAATATGGCTACCGGCTCCTCCTCATAAGACAAATCCTTGTCCAACTGGACACCACTGAAGTCAAGTACATGAGATGGGTCCGCAATATACCTTTGGAGCATAAACACGTGAAATATCGGATGCACAGCTGACAAACTACGTGGCAAGACAAGTTTGTAGGCCACCTCCCCTACCTTGTCCAGAATCTCAAATGGACCAATGTACCTAGGGCTCAACTTGCCCTTCTTTCCAAATCTCATCACGCCCTTCATGGGCGACACCCGAATAAATACCCGGTCGCCTATCATAAATGCCAAATCTCGAACTCTGCGATCCGCATAACTCTTCTGCCTGAACTGAGTTGTAAGAAGTCTATCCTGAATGATCTTCACCTTGTCCAAGGCATCCTGGACTAACTCAGAACCCAACAATCTAGCCTCTCCCGGCTCGAACCATCCGACTAGAGACCGACACCGTCTACCATACAACGCCTCATACGGAGCCATCTGAATGCTCGACTGATAGCTGTTGTTGTAGGAAAACTCAGTTAAAGGCAAGAACTGGTCCCATGAACCACCAAAGTCAATGACACAAGCTCTCAACATATCCTCCAAAATCTGAATAGTACGCTCGGACTGCCCGTCCGTCTGAGGATGAAATGATGTGCTCAAATCAATCTGGGTACCCAACTCACGCTGAAATACTCTCCAGAAATGGGAGGTAAACTAAGTACCTCGGTCTGAGATAATAGATATGGGCACACCATGCAGTCTAACAATCTCTCTCATATAGATCTTTGCCAACTTCTCTGCTGAATACGAAACTGATACTGGAATGAAGTGCGCTGACTTGGTCGGCCTATCCACAACGACCCATACTGCATCAACCATCCTCTGAGTCCGTGGGAGTCAAACTACAAAGTCCATGGTGATACGCTCCCACTTCCACTCGGGAAGCTGAATCTGCTACATCAAACCACTGGGTCCTTGGTGCTCGTACTTAACCTGCTGACAGTTCAAGCACCGAGCTACATAAGCTACAATATCCTTCTTCATACTCCGCCACCAATAATGCTTCCGCAAGTCCTGGTACATCTTTACGGCGCCCGGATGAATTAGAATACCGGGAACTATGGGCCTCCTGAAGTATCAACTCACGAATATCATCCACATCAGGTACACAAAATCCGAACCTGCATCCTCAAAACTCCCTCATCATCAACCGTAACCTGCTTGGCATCTCCGTGCCTGATTCTATCTCTAAGAACACATAAATGGCGATCATCATATTGCCTGGCCCGAATACGGTCATACAAAGAAGAACGGGCTACGGTATGGGCCAAAACACTGCCAGTCTCAGAAACCTGCAATCTCACAAATCGGTTGGCTAAAGCCTGGACATCCAAAGCAAGAGGTTGCTCTCCGACTGATAAATAAGCAAGACTACCCATACTAGCTGACTTCCGGCTCAAAGCATCGGCCACCACATTGGCCTTCCCCGGATGATAAAGAATGGTAATATCATAATCCTTCAGCAACTCTAACCATCTCCTCTGCCTCATGTTCAACTCCTTCTGTTTGAACAGATACTGTAAGCTCTTATGATCCGTGAACACCTCACATGGCACACCATACAAATAATGCCTCCAAATCTTCAATGCATGCACAATAGCTGCTAACTCCAAGTCATGAACTGGATAGATCTTCTCATGAACCTTCAACTGACGAGAAGCATAGGCTATAACCTTGCCATCCTGCATCAACACTGCACCAAGCCCAACCCGTGAAGCATCACAATACACGGTATACGATCCTGAACCTGTGGGCAAAACTAACACTGGTGCCGTGGTCAAGGCTGTCTTGAGCTTCTGAAAGCTCGCCTCACACTCCTCAGACCACCCAAACTGAGCACTCTTCTGAGTCAACCTGGTCATCGGGGCTGCAATGGATGAAAATTCCTCCACAAACCGGCGATAACAACCTGCTAAGCCTAAGAAACTCCGGATCTCTGTAGCTAAGGTGGGTCTAGGCCAATCTCTTACTGCTGAAATCTTCTTGGGATCCACCTGAACACCCTCTGAAAATACCACATGGCCTAGAAATGCAACTGAACTTAACCGAAACTCACACTTGGAAAATTTTGCATACAATTGACTATCCCTCAAAGTCTGGAGGACGACTCTAAGGTGCTGCTCATGCTCCTCTCGGCTGCGAGAGTATATCAATATATCATCAATGAAAACAATCACAAATGAGTCCAAATAAGGCCTGAACACTCGGTGCATCAACTCCATGAAAGCAGTGGGGGCATTTGTCAGCCCAAATGACATCACCGAGAACTCATAATGCCCATAACGAGTGCGAAAGGCTGTCTTAGGGACATCAGATGCCCTAATCCTCAGCTGATGGTAACCAGATCTCAAGTCAATCTCGGAAAACACTGAAGCACCCTGAAGCTGGTCGAATAAATCATCAATCCTCGGCGAAGGATACTTGTTCTTAATAGTAACCTTATTCAACTGCCGGTAGTCAATACACATCCTCATCGAGCCATCTTTCTTCTTGACAATCAATACTGAGGCAACCCAAGGAGAAACACTAGGCCTAATGAAGGCCTTAACCAACAAATACTGCAACTGATCCTTCAACTCCTTCAACTCTGGCGGGGCCATACGATACGGCGGAGTAGAAATAGGCTGGGTGCCTTGAGCTAACTTAATACAAAAATCAATATCCCCGTCGACTGGCATACCCGACAGGTCAGCAGTGAATACCTCTGGACACTCACGAACCACAGGCACCAAAACAATGACGATATCAATGGCAAGGAATGCAGCATAGTGGAAATACAATTCAAAATCACCCGGCAAGGGGAAAATATCAGTCAATAACATAACGATTGCCCAGAAAGGGTCTCAACTATAACCAATCATTTCAAATTTATCCTTTACAATTGGGTTCTCAATCGAACCAATACATCATGAGTTCATGAACCAGAATTTTCAACGATAATCAACTTCTAATTAGAGACAATTGCATATTATAACGAACATGAAAGTAATAATAAATTTTTTATCAAAAATAAACTCACGGGAATTCTTGACACACAATGCATAGGTAATCATCACCTCACCTATGCATCGAACATGATAAACACTTAACACATAGCATACAATACATATTCCCTCACCAAAGTTAGGTAAGACACTTACCTCGGGTCCAAAAATAGAAATCAAGCCTCTAACACCGCTTTTCCTTTTGAATTCAACTCCGGAACAACAATATCAAGACATAATTAACTTAAGTATATCAATAATGACTCAATAAATCGATCCCATAGCCTAATTATCCATTTCCTAGCATTCTTCCAAAAATACCAAAATTCGACCTCGGGCCCGCTTGGTCCAAACATGAGGCTCGGACCAAAACCCGATCACCTATACCCCACGAGTTCAAATATATGATTTGTTTTGAAATCCGACCCCAAATTGAGGTTGAATTACCCAAAATCCCATAAACCCTAACTCTACCCAAAACCCCTAATTTCTACTTTGATTTTAGGATTTTAGGCCTAGATTCTAGTGATTAGGGAAAGAAAGTGGAAGAAATTGGTGCTAATTTCACTTACCCAAGTGGTTATGGAGGGAATCTATCTTGGGGGTCGTCAATGGGGTTTTGGAGAAGAAGGAATTGATGAAGAAGTGGAAATCCCGAAATAACATTTTGTTTTTGACTTAAGAAAATAACTGGGCGATTTTACTCTACGCGCTCGCTGAAAAGGAGTTGCGATCGCGGAGAGTACTGGGTTTTAAACTTACGCGATCGCGAACATGGGATTGCGATCGCAGAGAACAAGAACGCGGACCCACGTGATCGCGAACTAGAGATCACATTCGCATAGAACAAAATGCTGCCCAGTCCCCCAACCCCACAAGAGACTTACGCGATCGCGAACAAGGGATTGCGATCACATAGAGCTAGACCCTGAGGCTCCGCATTCGCACTCAGCTCTTTGCGATTGCGCAAAGCAAATTGACCCCCTTCCCAAAATACACATTGCGATCGCGTGCAACACACCGCGATCGCGGAGATGAAATGACTAGACACCAGAAACAACACAACACACCAGATTTTCCAACTCTTTTGCACCCCGACACCTACCCGGAACTCACCCGAGCCCTCGGGGCTCAAAACCAAATATACACACGACTTTAAAATCATCCTACGAACTTATTCGAGTCATTAAACCATTAAAATAACATCAAAAACAAGGCAGTAAACTCCAAAATCTATAGAATTTTCTCAAACTTCATAAACTTCTGAATTGTCCAATTTTGATCCGAAACACGTCAAACCAAGTCCGTTTCTTTCCAGATTTTACAGATAACTCAGATATCACATATTGAACCTGTTCTGAGAATCAGAATCATATTGCATGCCCGGTAACCCAGATTTCACATCAAAGTTCATTTTCAAAAGTCTTTCTTATTTTCAGAAAATAATTTTCTTTAAAAATTCATTTCTCGGGCTTGGGACCTCGAAATTCGATTCCGGGCATACGACCAGGTCCCATATTTTCCTACGGACCCTCCGGGACCGTCAAATCACGGGTCCAGGTTCGGGTCCGTTTACCAAAAATATTGACCAAAGTCAACTTTATTCCATTAATTATCATAAATTCAACAGTTCAACACATTTCCACATAAAAACTTCTCGGCTACGCGCTCGGGCTGTGCATGCACATCGAGGTGAGATTAACGGAGGCTTTCGGGGCCTCGGAACACAGTTTTTGCTAAATTACACAAGATGACCTTTTGGGATCATCACAAAATGAAAGTGATAATAATGCATATAGATTGTCACATTCAGAAATTACTACAAATGAAAAGAAAAGTGACAACATACAAATAGAACCAAGAAAGAGTCAAAGAATAAGGAAAGAAAAATGTCTTGGTTCTGATTTTATCTCTTCATAGTCCTTAGTCTTTCTTGTAGAAGGAGATAGAAAAAATGTATGTAATCAAATTCTTATCTTATTAAATGTTGAAGAAGACCCAAAGACATTTCAAGAAGATATGGCTTCTCGAGATGCTGCCTTCTGGAAAAAGGCTATTAATGATGAAATTGATTCAATAATGTCCAATAATACTTGGGTTTTAGTTGATCTTCCAAATGGATCAAAACCCATAGGCTGCAAATGGGTCTTTCAGAGGAAGTATAATACAGACGGTTCTATCCAAATCTTCAAAGCAAGATTAATAGCTAAAGGTTTCACTCAAAAAAAAGGCATATACTATTTTGATACTTATGCTTCTGTAGCAAGAATAACATCCATTAGAGTGATTTTATCATTGTCTTATATATATAACTTTTATGTGCATCAGATGGATTTTAAAACTGCCTTTTTAAACGGAAAACTTAGTGAAGAGATTTATATGCAACAACCTGAAGGTTTTGTTCTTTCAGGAAATGAGATTGATAAAGTCTCTCTATGGTTTGAAACAAGCACCTAAACAATGGCATGAAAGGGTTGATAATGATGTACTATCAAATGGATTCATACATAATCATGCTGAAAAATGTATTTACTCCAATTTCACAAAAGAATACAGAGTAATCATTTGTCTATATTGATAACATGCTAATATTTGGTATAAATATGCTTGGTATTACTGAAACCAAGAAGTATCTAACTTCATTTTTTAAGATGAAAGACTTAAATGAAGTAGATACTATTCTAGGCATAAAGGTGAAAAGAGAGAACAAAAGAATGACTTTATCACAATCGTATTATATTGATAAAATCCTTGCTAAGTTCAATCATTTAGGCATAAAAGAGTTTAATACTCCTTATGACTCCAGTATCAAGTTAACTGAAAATACTGGAAGAGCAATAGCTCAATTAGAGTATGCAAGTGCAATAGGTAGTATGATGTATGCAATGCATTGTACCAGACCTGATATAGCATTTGTTGTTTGTAAACTTTCAAGGTTTACTAGTAATCCAAGTAGTGATCATTGGAAAGCAATAATTACAGTACTTGGATATTTAAAATATACAAAATATTTGGGCATTTTCTATAATGGTTTTCCCACTGTTTTAGAGGGATATTCTGATGCAAGTTGGATTACTAATATTAATGATAATAAAATCCACTTCAGGATGGATATTTACTTCAGGAGGAGGTGCCATTAGTTGGGCGTCCAAAAAACAAACTTGTATTTCTCATTCTACTATGGAATCTGAATTCATAGCATTAGCAACTGCTGGGAAAGAAGCAGAATGGTTAAGGAACATGTTATCAGATATAAAGTTGTGGCCACAACCAATGCCGGCCATTTTTATATTTTGTGATAGTGAGACTACCATGTGTGTGACTCATAATAAGATATATAATGGGAAATAAAGATATATAAGCTTGAGACATGCTTATATAAGAGAGTTAGTCACAAATGGGACTATAACTATTGTGTATGTGAGATCTAATAAGAATTTGGCTGATCCGCTTACCAAAGCATTGATGAGAGATATAGTACAACAAACTTGTGAAGGAATGAGTCTAAAACCCTTGAATTAAACACAAGCAACGGTATACACTCTAACAAAATAAGTTCAATGAGGTAATAACAAGTTGCTTTGTGTTGTTTAAGCACTGATCTCCTTTAAGAGCCCTAATTCAAATATACTACATACTGTTATATGAGGAGTCAATCAGTTGTTAAATGTTTGGAATAACAACGGCAAAATAACAAACTTTGTAGTGCAAACTGTTACTCGAAGAGGTTGAGTTAAATCTTAATAAAATTAGTAAATGTTTATAGTAACAGGGACATTGTATCTAATTTTACCTATATGAATACTGAAGTGGTGCCGCTTCAAGCACAATTTAAAGGGTTTATCTTGTAAGTATTCATGAAATCAGGATGAGCACAGGGCCGTAAACATGCTAAAGCATATACTGGGTTTTCTGAGTTACTAAAATAGTATTAGGTGTGCGATATTTTCGATTTTGGCACAAAGAGTTATGGTTCAAATCTTTAAGATACCAATAACATCGTCAGAACTTTAAAGTGTTTACACTAATGAAAAGTTCAAATTTAAACAAGATACTTTTCGGTATGCGTGATATTGTAAGAGATATAACAGACTAGTGGGGGATTGAAAGAAGTAGTTTGTTATTTGAGGGAAATGTGGGACTTTTTTACATCGGTGGTGTAAAGCCCCTTTATGGGCCTTTTAAGTTCTTGCCCATTTTATGTATTTGTTTAAGAGTACACACTTTTAAGTGTATGTGCAAGTATTTATTTATATATATATATACACACTTGGACTTGGACTTGGACTTGGACTTGGAGCTTGGGCCGGGCCGGTTATTAAATTAATAATTTTATTTTTTATTTCTATAACAGAAAATCTATAAACAGACACATCTGTTAATGAAATAAAGTGTCTTTTCGGAAAAAGCCTGACTTTTGCTCTATAAATAAACACGAGTTTCCCTACAAAGAATTCAGAAAATCTGAAAGTATCTTTGTGGCTTGTTGTATCTTGAAGAAGATTGTTAGTATTTTCCCCAAATTTGTATACGAGCAATAACTTCTTTAAGGAAAGTCCTTCTTACGCCTCAAGCCTTCTCATTATCGTTTTCTATTGTTGATATTATCTAACACTTTTCAAAAGTTTCAAATGTTTTGTATATCCCAAAAGTTTAAATGGTAGACAATTTAATGTTCGAAAAGATTGTGAAATTTGGATAAATGGATTATGTGTAGTAGCCACAAGTCTCAACTTAAAAGATGTTACCCTCTATGTTATAGTAGTTTCATTTCAGACCAATGCTATCAAAACGTTAATCTATCAGTGAAGTCATAATTGGTACATAAATTAGTAATCCCTGTGTAAGCAGTGGCAGATGTAGCTTGAAAGTATCAGGTTTATCTGAACTTAATATTTTTGACGCGATATATAAATTTAAGTGTAAAATTTTACTAGAATTGTAAGAAACAGTAGATGTGAACTCATATATCTAAATATACGATGAGTTTAAGCCTATACATGTTAAGATAAGAAGCATTGATGCTCCTGTTAGGAGGTGTAAGAGGTTGGCAATGGAGAGTTTGAGAAGAGGTCAAGGTAGGCCTAAGAAGTACTTGGGAGAGGTGATTAAGCAGGACATGGCGCTGCTTCGGCCTACTAAGGATATGACCCTTGATAGAAGGGTGTAGAGGTCGATGATTAAGGTAGAAGGTTAGTAGACAGTTTGTAGTTGTTCATCGATAGTCTTAGTAGTATGCGTGTCCCTTCATATTATTAGATTTTTATTACGTTATGTGATTTTATTCGCCTCATGTATTGTATTCCTTGTTGCTATTATTTAGTACTACTTATCCTTTATCTTTCCCTTTTCTTTTCTCTTCCATCTTTCTTCCTTCATTGCTTTCATCTTCTTCTTGCCTTCCTGAGCGATTGTCTATTGGAAACAGTCTCTCTACCTGTATTAGGTAGGGGTAAAATTTGAGTACAGACTATCCTTTCCAAATTCCACCTTTTAGGATCAAATTGGATTTTTTGTTTTTGTTGTTTAAACTCATAAAACTTAAATTTTGAATCCGCTCTGTACATGAGTGTGAGCAACATATTTATACAACTGCTAGTAGAATAAAACAAAGAGAAAACACCACTGTTGAATCTTCAAGGTTCTTGTGTCTTGGACTTTCAAACTGATAGTAGTATATTAAACTTTAGCGCTTCTGGGGTCCAATCAAGAACTACAGTTTTCAGATCTAATTGTCCAAATTCCAGCACCCGAACATGACTACGTCTTGGTCTTACAGAAAACTATAGACAAGTCAAATTCTACCCACCCATATTTTCCCTTTTCGTTTATTTATGATCATCCGATATCAGAAGTTCACATATTCTAATAATTTGAATTCATATTGACTAATGTGTGTTGGGCTATTTTTTTTTTTCTTTAGCAAAATTATTTTTTCCCCAAAGTAAAAGTGTTTGACAAAGCGAACTTTTTTGGTCATATCATCACAATATTTTGGTTCACAGAGCGAACTGCCGGTCAAAAAACAGTTTTGATCTAGTAATAAAAAAAATGAAAGCACAACTGACATCCATTTCACTACCAAACCCATAACACACACATTTTCACCTCCATTTCCCCAATTCATCTCATCAAATATGGAAAATTCAAGTCAAGAATCCCATCTCCGGTCCGAAAACTCTGTCACCTATGACTCCTCCTACCCCATCTACGCCATGGCCTTTTCCTCCTTCACTTCTCCTCTCCACAACCGCCGCCGTCGCATCGCCGTCGGCAGCTTCATTGAAGAATTCAACAACCGAGTCGACATTCTCTCCTTCGACGAAGAAACCCTAACCCTAAACCCAATTCCAAATCTCTCTTTCGATCACCCTTACCCACCTACTAAACTCATGTTCCATCCTAATCCTTCTGCTTCCCTTAAATCCAACGACATTCTCGCCTCTTCCGGTGATTACCTCCGTCTCTGGGAAGTTCGAGAAAGTTCCATTGAACCGCTCTTCACTCTCAACAACAGTAAAACTAGTGAATACTGTGCCCCTTTAACCTCTTTTGATTGGAATGAAGTTGAGCCCAGAAGAATTGGTACTTCCAGTATTGATACTACTTGTACCATTTGGGATGTTGAAAAGGGGGTTGTCGAAACCCAATTGATAGCCCATGATAAAGAGGTTTACGATATAGCTTGGGGTGAAGCTGGGGTTTTTGCATCAGTTTCTGCTGATGGATCAGTTAGGATTTTTGATTTGAGGGATAAGGAACATTCTACAATTATTTATGAGAGTCCACAACCGGATACTCCGTTATTGAGGTTGGCTTGGAACAAGCAAGATTTGAGATACATGGCTACTATATTAATGGATAGTAACAAGATTGTAATTTTAGATATTAGGTCACCAGCGATGCCTGTAGCGGAGTTGGAAAGGCATCAGGCGAGTGTGAATGCAATTGCGTGGGCTCCACAGAGTTGTAGACATATTTGTTCAGCTGGGGATGATGGGCAGGCCCTCATTTGGGAGTTGCCTACTGTTGCTGGGCCTAATGGGATTGATCCCATGTCAATGTACTCTGCTGGAGCTGAGATTAATCAAATTCAGTGGTCTGCTGCGCAACGTGATTGGATTGCTATTGCATTTTCTAACAAGTTGCAACTGCTTAAAGTATAAGGTGATTGAAAGATTGAATTTTTCATGTAAGATAACTACTACTAGTGCTACTTGTATGTCTTTTGCTCAGTGGTGGGAAGGGGTTGGAGCTTGGATGTATTGTGCAACGTTTTTGGATTGCTTGAGTGTTATATGTTTAGATAGTTTCAACTTATTGTGTGTGGCAAAAGAATGAAACAGGAAAAGATGATTAAGGAGCTCCTGCTGATTCTTGCTTGTGCTAGATAATTTATTAATGAGTTATTGAATGTAGGGCACTGTGTTTATATGGTCTCACTTACTGATTTGGTTCGTGATTGTTATCATGTATACAAGTACAATTTTCTTTTGATAAGGTAAAATACGTATACAATTGCAATTTGAAATGTATTTGTTGAGTTAGGGATTCAACCTGTATTGTGCTGCAAGTTATGAAGTTTAACTCACAGAAACTAGCACACTTGTACTAGCTACTAGCTAATGTGAGTTTTTTAACCAATTGTTGGATCATCAGACATCTTTGGCCTATGCTTATGCTCTAGATTTCTGCTTAAAATGGCTTGAATACTTTTTTTTGTAAGTAAGATGGCTTTGAATGACAAATGTGCTTCAACATTAGGGGAACGAAGGGAGTACAACGTTTGAGACATGATGCTAGCATTGGTTTCCGGACACCCCCGACTTTGTAAACATTATGTATGGATCAGTCGCAATTCAACCTATTGGTGTCAAATTCGACATGTTTTTTTTTTTTTTCATAAAACTCTGTTTGACGAGAATCCTTGAGAAATGACATAAGTTAGAAAAGGGAATACAAAAAAAACAAGCTTTTCATGGACATCTTCCGTTACTATAGGATAGCTGTATGTTGCCAGGGGATGTAACTATACTTGGAGTAGCTTGTAATATATAAAAATACATATATACTAGCCTTCTGGGAAACTAGGCTCTATGGATGCCAGTCTTTCAATGTTGTTCTCTATTGGTTTCTTTGAGAAGTTGTTTGGGAGTCTTATGTTGTTTTCCAACTAAACCATTGTAATGGAGTTTTATAGTTCTATCCTTGGCAAAGAAGATGAGAGTTATTGGCCCAAGTCTGCAATCCCTTCCCAAATTAGGGAAACATATAATGGAATGAGCAAAACGATATCACTATAATAGAGAGAAATTCACTTAGTATCAAGTATCACAAATGTCTCGAGATAAATGTGTATAATTCAAAAGAAACACTCTTTAGAGAACCCTTACTGTAATGCCACTTACACTAGGTGATTCTAGTTCTCAGATATTTTATTTCTCCTTGTGACTTGGTGATGCAAATAAAGGAACAAGCTCTTATTTTGTAGGGAAAGTATACACCTCTGTTACTGGGAAGCATGAAATCAGCAGGAAATGCCAATTTCAAAGACTGATTGAACTTTCCTTTCATCCCCCCTCATTTTTTTCCCGCATTAATGCTTCTTTGGATTTGTTTGCGAAGCAAATCTTTTGTTATATATTATGTCAAGCATTTGATTTTTGGGATTTCTTCTAGTTTTAGATTTTAACCCACTATTTATACATCTATTTATAGTTTTCTATGGCAATTTGCTTATTTGATGGTTGTATAACTGGTCAACTTCAAAGGAACGGGCGGGGCTTTGTTCTGTTGTTGCAAATGGTGAAGAGTGGAAATAAACTTGTATTAGAGGTTAAGATATCATGGGCTTGGATGCTTGGTCGCAGTTTAGTGTGGAAAGAAACTATGAAAGGAGTCCCCAAGCCCCCAACGACAAGTGAGTCATAAGCGAGAATGCCGATGTCTTGTCAATGCCTCTTCAATCATTGAATCATTGTTCAACACTTTCTTTCACATGTCTCTGGGGTTAATGGAGAAGTCGTTTGCTGGTTTCATGACAAGTAGCAGCTTAGTGTGTCATGCCATGTTTAAAAGCTATATTTGGGGCCGTGACTGAATTTAAGATGAGAATAAATAAAGGATAAAAAAGCTCCAAGAATACTTGGAGAGTCCATAGGCTTCAGATATGAGGTTAGAGTTATATCACAATGTACAAATGAAAAGCACATCTGTGATTAGTCTGTTTGCTGATGTGGCTGGAAGGGCTGTAATGGGTACCGTTGTGACGACCCGTCTGGCCATTTTGAGCATTTGCACTTTTTTCGGTAGTTTGATAGCACGATTATCCCCGCATGATGTATTATGACTTGTGTGAATTGTCGGCTCTGGTTTTCAATTTATTCGGAATCGATTTGGAAGAATGAACTTCAAGATTTAAGCTTTAAGTTGGAAGAGTTAACCAAGTTTGACTTTTTAGGATTTGACCTCGGATTGGAGTTTTGATGGTTCCATTAGGTTCGGATGGTGATTTTGGACTCGGGCATATGCCTGGATTTGCATTTGGATGTTTCTAGAAGGATTCAACACTAATTGACGAAAGTTGGGAATTTAAAGGTTTGAAAAGTTCATAAGTTTGACCGGAAGTTGACTTTGAGGATATTGGATTCGGATTGTAGTTCCGGAAATTGGAATAGCTTCGATATGTCTTTTGGGGCTTGTATGTAAAATTTGAGTTCATTCCGGATTGATTTGATATGTTTCGGCGCGAGTTGTGGAAGTTGAAAGTAAAGTTCATTGATTTTTATTTGAGGCACGATTCGTCGTTCCGAAGTTGCTATGTGAGATTTGATGCCTCGAGTAGGTCCGTGTTATATTTTAGGACTTGTTGGTATGATTTGACGGGTTCCTGAGGGCTCGGGTGTATTTTGGATCATTAGTTGAGAGACCAGTTAAGTTAAGTAACTTGGAGTTTGACCATGGTCAATATCGGGTCAAGACGACCTATTTTTGGTGTTTTGAGGGCGCGAGCAGATCTGTAGCGTGTTTTATGATTGAACTGCATATCTAGTTTGTGTCCGGGAGGTTCTAGATGAGTTTCGGGGTGATTTTGGATCATTTCGGTGAATTTTGGGTTTGCTGGTGATGGTACTTTGCAATTGCGAACTTTTGGTTGCAAATGCGACATCTGCAACTGGGTTAAGAGTTGGAGTTTCGGGATTTTAGTCATTCCTTCATACTTTGAACCCTATACTCGGATTTAGGCGATATTGGAGGCAATTTTTACCACAAGGATTGGGGTATGTGTGCTCTACTTTTTGATTGATTTTCATGAATCTATCTTAGATTTTCGCATTTGGATTATGATTTTTAAAGAGAAAGTTGGGGGTTTTGGTCTGAACTTTCCTAAATTAAATTTTTGAGTTTTGAACATCGATTCGGAGTTGGATTTGAGTAAAATTAGTATGGTTGGACTCGTAATTGAATATGTTGTTGGATTTTATAAATTTTGCCGGGTTCCAAGGTGCGGGCTCGGATTTTGACTTTTTGGTTGACTTTGAGTAATGTGTAAAGATTCAATCTTTATCGATTGGGTTTGCTTACTATGACATTATTTGATGATTTTGTATTGCTTTTGGCTAGTTTCGAGCCGTTCGGAGGTTGAATGAGATGCCGCTTCTAGTGTACTGATTTGGCTTGTTTGAGGTAAGTGTCTTGCCTAACTTTGTTGAGGAAATTTTTCCCGCTATTTGACATTATTTATTACATGCGGGGTTGATACATATATGATGTGACGAACATATATGCATGTGCCATGGTTAATCATGCTCAGGGATAGATTATGCTATGAATTGTGCCTTGTAAAATTACGTGATCATCTTGCTTCATGTCTTACTTGACTCATAGATACTAAGATTAGAAACCAAGATTTAGTTTATTATAACTTGATTAAAATTTGACGAAATTCTGAGAAAATATTGATGTGTCTAATTCGGTCTTCACTATGCTTAATCATTAATACATTGCTACGATCGATATTCTTGAGATACTAGATTCTATACCCGTGTTGTAGATCATTCGTGAGATTTGTTGAAATACTTCAATAATAAGGTTCCTGAGGGTTTATTGAACTATTGTCGGCTTGAAAGTTGTGATTGAGATTCATTTGAAATATTCGTTTAAACACTCTCCTTGATGTTATTTATGCTTCCTACCTTGTTTGCCATTGATATACATATGTTTGGTAAGGAAGATTGTAAAGTACGAAGGGTGATGTCGTGCCATGTTATGAGAGAGTAAAGCATGAAGGGTGATGTCGTGTCATTCTATGTGAGTGTAAAGTATGAAGGGTAATGTCGTGCCATATCATTTGAGAGTGAAAACATGAAGGGTGATGTCGTGCCATATCAATTGAGTGTAAAAGCACGAAGGGTGATGTCATGCCATATCATTTGAGAGTAAAAGTACGAAGAGTGATGCCGTGCCATGTTATGTGAGCATAAATCACGAATGGTGATGCCGTGTCATTTCATTTATATTATCATGCTTTTAAATTATCATGAGTTCATGGCACGTTGGGTGCTTCCATGCAGACGAGGACGAGGGACATGCATTATATTGTGAATTCTTTCCCTGTGTATACGCTCATGACTTTACATTGAACTGTTATTGTCGTATTTATGGTTCTTATGTGATTTGTCGTTAATGCCTTGTTCTTGTCCTCTATCTTAATTGTTATTGTATTGCTCATGCCTACTACTTGCTAAATTTGCAAATACCATGTCTATTTCCTGCTGTCATAGTTACATCTTTATCGTATCTATTTTGTTGCACTTTAGTACATGCCTTCTACCATGTTAGTCATTCCTACCTCTACTTGATAACTTATAAAGATCGTGTGTTCCCCTCTTATTCGTTACATCCATATTTACGCTCCCACCATGCTAGTTAGTTGAAGTTTATGTTCTTGTTTCCTAATTGTTGTCATTACGTGGTCCGGAAAATACACTGCAACAAAAATAATATGAAGAAAAAGAGATTTTATTGATAAATATTTGTGAGTACAATTCTATGTATCCCTTGATTCTCCTCTCTAAAATTCTCCGTGATTCGAGGGCTTGAGAAGCGTCTTTCTCGAATGTAGACGATGCTGACCTCCTTGTGATGTATTTAATCGCCAATAACGTCGAGCATCACTTTGTTGTTACGGATTGATCTCCGGGAAGAACTCCGTTGATCACTCCTTTATTGAAGAACTAAGCACTTGATGACTGATCTCTCTGTTTGTGGATGCCTTCACCAACTGCGGAGTGTTCTTCTCCAACTCCGAATTCCTTGAGAGTTATGTAACCCCTCTATTTATAGTTGTAGAGGACAGTCCAGCTACATATAAACTCTCTTGCTTGATTCTGATTGGCTCATATCATTTTAGGCACTTGGCGACCTGTGGTTGGTTCTTACTTTTTGACTTGGATTGCTACATCATTTAACACGTGGCGTCATCTTTTTGGCTTGCAGATTGACTATATATGCCATGTCACGTGACACATGGCATGCGTATGGGCCTTAAGATGAAATGGACATTGGGCTTGAAAATAATAAAATGGATTAATTTAATTTGTAAAGTCCAAATTAATTACTTAGCCCAAATAAAATTAAGATTCAACCCAAATTTTGTATGAATTAAACTTAATAAATTTTATATGTTTAAAGATGCCCCTACTTTAAGTCTTGTCGATATTTATAGTTTTAGAAACTTGACTTTGAAGTATACATTAACCCAATGTATTTGAAATTAATCATAATGTATGGCAACTATGTGTGATAACAAAATTTAACCAATTCTATGGATAAAAAAAAAATCTACTCCATGTAATACTCCAATATGTTAATTGTAGGTACAATGCCTCCACGTACCTACGGGGGAAATCATAACATATTATTAGCTCGGTACAACGGGGTGACTCAACTGTGGTTACTCAGACTTCACCACAACTGGGTCACATTATTTCCCTCCATTGGGGTTTTTCAACAAACATATGGTGGGCATAACAATTTAAAACCCCAAAGACTAAATAGTGGCCATGGAGTCATCCCCATCCGAACTCGAATATAGTCATAACATCCCATACGCCCTATGTCAGCAATTATCAACAAAAACCAACTACTACCCACACAAATCAACTAATGTACACAAATGGAAGAGAAACATACAAGATGGAGTACATAAAAAAACATATTACAAAAATAAAAGAAAAATTAAGGTGAGAGATACATACATGTGAGGTTAATGATAGAGATGAAGTAGTAGGTGTTGAAGAATGCTTAGATGTTGGCGTGCTTGAGGGTGGTTGCCTTCTTTGAGGGTGGAAGATTGAAGAATAAAAGAAGAAGAAGAATGGGGAGGGTTTGTGGTGGGGGATAGAGTTTTATTGAGAGAGGGAGAGGGGTGTCGGTTGTGGGGGCGTGTAATTGGGTGGTTGGAAAAAAAATCAGTGTAAGAAATAGATAAATAAAAATAAATAAAAAATATTCGGAAAAAAACTTACCTGTGTCGGGACGGATAAGCGCGAGCTTAGCGCTAGATTAGCGCGGTCGCGCTAGTCCAGGACTTTTGAGGCAGTGAGAATCCCACTAGCGCGACCATTAGCGCGCGATTAGCGCGGCCGCGCTAGTGGCTATGTGCTGGAGGCAGTGTGAAACCCCACTAGCGCGACCTCTAGCACGATCGCGCTAGTCTCGTCGGCCGCCAAAATATATATATATATATATATATATATATATATATCTTTCTTATATAACACTATGTATGTTGGGTTGCCTCCCAACCAGCGCTTGATTTAACGTCGCGGCACGACAAGTACAACAATCGATGGGTTGCCTCCCATGAAGCGCTTGATTTACCGTCGCGGCACGACGCAGAATGAGCGCAATTTAAGGATCGTTCAGCCTTTTAGGTTCAAGCAGGTGCACAACAGCCAGCTCACTGGCTTCATTCATTCCCACATACCTTTTTAATCGTTGTCCATTGACCTTGAAGGCGTTAGACCCATCCTCAGCAGTAATTTCCACCGCACCAAAAGGAAACATGTTGACCACTTTAAAAGGTCCCGACCATCGGGACTTGAGCTTACCCGGGAACAACCTTAATCTTTAATTGTAAAGCAATACTTTGTCTCCTGGTTTGAAATCTCGGTCCACAATGTTTTTATCATGTAATCTCTTCATTCTTTCCTTATATAACCTAAAGCTTTCAAATGATTGACCTCTGAACTCTTCCAACTCGTGTAACTCTGTGACTCGATTTTCTCCAGCAGTATCAAGATCCAAGTTCAACTGTTTCAATGCCCACCACGCTCGATGTTCTAACTCCACAGGCAGGTGACAGGCCTTACCAAATACCAGCTTGTATGGAGACATACCGATTGGTGTTTTGAATGCGGTCCTATAGGCCCAGAGTGCGTCATTAAGTTTCTTCGCCCAATCAGTTCTTGTGGTGTTAACTGTTTGGTCAGCACACTCTTTATTTCACGGTTGGAGACCTCAACCTGCTCACTCGTCTGAGGGTGATAGGGGGTTGCCACCTATCATATTTAGCAAGCAGCTTCTTGAAGACACGATTGCAGAAATGAGTGCCTCCGTCACTAATAATGGCCCTTGGGGTTACAAAACGGGTGAATATATTTTTCTTTAAGAACCCCACCACCACTCGTGCATCATTGGTGGGGAACGCTGCAGCTTCTACCCATTTGGACATGTAATCTACAGCAACAAGTATGTACTTATTGCCGTAGGAGCTGACGAAGGGGCCCATGAAATCTATCCCCCAAACATCGAACACTTCTACCTCTTGTATTGGATTCATGGGCATCTCATGAAGACAGGATATGTTCCCCGTACTTTGGAATTCATTACAGCCCTCCACCCATTGATGAGCATCTCTGAACACAGTGGGCCAGTAAAACCCGGCCTCCAACACCTTAGCTGCTGTCGGGACTCCTCCGAAATGTCCTCCATAGGGAGCTGCGTGACAAGCCTGCAAAATAGAAAATTGTTCTATCTCGGGGACGCACCTCCAGATCATGTTATCGATGCAAATTTTAAGCAAATGAGGTTCATCCCAATAGTAACTTCGGCTATCACGATAAAATCTTTTCTTTTGAACAACAGAGACTTCATAAGGTTCAATACCACTGGCCCGGTAGTTTGCAATATCCGCATACCATGGCACATCTTCTACGCTCATGGCGAGTAGCTGCTCGTCTGGAAAGGTTTCCAGAATATCCTCCGATTCATTTGCCTTCTCGGCACCTTCAAGTCGTGACAAGTGGTCAGCTACTTGGTTTTCCGTGCCCTTGCAGCCACGAATCTCCAAGTCAAATTCCTAAAGAAGCAGCACCCAACGAATTAGGCGCGGCTTAGATTCCTTTTTCTTAACCAAGTATCTGATGGCTGTGTGATCCGTGTACACCACCACCTTCGGCCCAATCAGGTTGGACATGAACTTGTCAAAAACGAACACTACTGCCAGCATTTCCTTCTCTGTCACCGTGTAATTCAGCTGAGCTACACTCAAAGTCCTACTTGCGTAGTAAATTGGGTGCATTATTCTATCATTGCGCTGACCCAACACGGCTCCCACTGCGTAGTCACTAGCATCGCACATGAGTTCAAAAGGTTTCTCCCAGTCGGGTGCAATAATGATTGGTGCCGTGACTAATCGCTTTTTAAGCTCCTCAAACGCTACCCTGCAATCATTAGAAAATATAAAGGGGTTATCTTTTTCAAGCAACTTACAGAGGGGGTTGGCGATCTTGGAGAAGTCTTTTATGAATCGCTGGTAGAAACCGGCGTGGACAAGGAAGCTACGCACATCTCTGACTGATGTGGGAGGTGGAAGCTTTTCAATCACACCTACTTTAGATTTGTCCACCTCAATTCCCTTACTTGACACCAAGTGCCCCAAGACGATCCCTTCTTGTACCATGNAATATACTCTCTCACTCATTTTGGCCGTTGACCAAATCGCCTGTTGCATCATCGCTTCAAGCCTGGAAAACCCATCTTCTTGCCTTCCTCCTGTTGATGCTGATGAGGGTGGTATGCTTGTTGCTGATTCTGATGGTTATAACTTTGTGGCCTCTGATATGGTGTTACATTACCTTGCGGTCTCACGACACCTATGTTTCCACTGTTCTGCTGTTGGTGAGGTGGTCTATACGGTTGAACTTGCTGACCCNCTTTAGGACACGGGTTAAATTTGCTAGGCACTCCTCGAATGAATTTACCACTACTGAGAAATCATCCATGAATACCTCCATAAAATCTTCCACCATGTCTGTGAATATGGCCATCATGCACTGTTGGAATATGGCTGGTGCATTGCAGAGGCCAAATGGCATCCTCCTGAAGGCAAATACCCCGTAGGGGCATGTGAAGGAGGTTTTTTTCCTGTCTTCCGGGGCAATTGAAATCTGGTTGTACCCCGAGTATCCATCCAGGAAACAGAAGTGANACTTTTTCCCTAATTCCTCCGCCTTCTTAGTTAGTATGCTCATCTGTGTTATCAAGGTGGCCACTTTCTCCGCAATAGTATTGGATGGATCGAAGGGAACTGAGTGAACTACAGGAGTAATGGGTGCATTCCTGGTTGTCCATCCTGAATTTTGCGCCATTTTATCAAGCAGGATCTGACTTTCTCTCCATGTTTTGCTCAAGAATGCTCCACCAGCTGAAACATCAACATTTGCCTTTACAGTATCAACCAGACCCATATAAAAACGCTGCCCCAACATCTGCTCAGGAATACTATGGTGTGGACAGATAACCAGCATTCCCTTAAATCGTTCCCATGTCTCCTGCAATGTTTCAACTGGTTTCTGTCTGAAGCTCAAGATTTCATCAATTTGTTGAGCTGTCTTGTTGGGTGGATGAAATTTGTTCACGAACTTCTTAACTAACTCCTCCCATGTGGTAATGGAATTGATAGGGAGTGAGTTTAGCCAATTATGGGTTACTTCAGTAACTGAGAATGGAAACAACAACAGTTTTATTGCCTCCTGAGTGACGTTTGGTTGCCTCTGTGTTTTGCAAATNCATGTGAAGGAGGTTTTTTTCCTGTCTTCCGGGGCAATTGAAATCTGGTTGTACCCCGAGTATCCATCCAGGAAACAGAAGTGAGACCTCCCTGCAGGCATGTCGAGCATCTGATTAATGAAGGGAAGTGGGAAATGGTCTTTTCGGGTGGCGAGATTCAGCTTTCTGTAATCCATGCATATTCTCCAGCCCGTGACGGTTCTTGTCGATATTAATTCATTTTTATCATTCTCGACAACCGTCATGCCACCCTTTTTTGGAACACATTGCACTGGGCTAACCCAGCTGCTATCAGAGATGGGGAAAATGATTCTCGCATCTAACCACTTGATTATTTCTTTCTTCACTACCTCCTTCATATTTGGGTTCAAGCGCCTTTGATGTTCCCTGGAAGGTCTGTGTCCCTCTTCCAGGAGAATCTTGTGCATGAAATATATTGGGCTGATCCCTTTGATATCTGCCATGGTCCATCCAATGGCAGTCTTGCATTTTGAAAGTACTTGTAACAACTGATTTGCCTGCACATCTAGCAAACTAGATGAGATAATAACAGGTAGCGTAGTATTGGGGCCTAGAAATGCGTACCTGAGATGGGCTGGCAATGGTTTCAACTCTAGTTTGGGATGTTCTTCCACATAAGGTTTTGTTGGTGGGCTCTCTCTTTTCTCTAAGTGAAATGGTTCATACTCAAGAGCCATCAACCATACTCCCTTACCTTCAAGTGCTAGCACCCACTCTGTCAATTCCTCCCCATTTACCGCATCTAAGTTCATTAAGCATGCAGCGAGAGGGTCCTCAGTGGTTAAGGCTGCATCATCTTCCTCAATTATCACATCCACAACATCAATTAAAGAGCAATTGGCGAACTCACTCGGTCGCCTCATGGATTTCTGCACGTTAAATGTGATTTCTTTATCATTAAGCCTCATCTTGAGCTCCCCGGTCTCACAATTAATGAGAGCTCTTCTTGTGGTCAAAAATGGCCTGCCCAAGATTATGGGAATTTCTTCATTCACTCGACAGTCTAGTATCACAAAGTCAGCAGGGAATACAAACTTCCCCACTTGCACTAGGACANATTGAAAACTTTCTCGGGGTCTGATAAGACTTCAAATACTTCACCAATTCTCGATGAGTTTCTAGGCATGCACCTGTACAACCAAGTTAGCAAACGTTAAAATTTCAATGTATAAATGAAAATTGACTATATTTAAGAATTTTGTATTTCTTCCAACTCCAATTGATAACACCGTTAATTCCCCGGCAACGGCGTCAAAATTTGATCACGCTCAACTATATCTTATGAAAAGACTAAGTGGGCGTTGCAAATATAATCTGAGTATTTCGCCCAGAGTCGAATCCCANCCCAGCTGCAGCAACATGGAAGTTGGCCTGGCTCTACCAATACCCAGTCTCTTATAAATAGCCAGGGTCATTAGATTAATGCTAGCCCCCAAGTCACACAGTTCTTTGGCAAAAGCCAAATTTCCAATGGTGCATGGAATTGTAAAACTCCCTGGATCAGACAACTTCTCTGCTATTGGTCGTGTTACCACAACACTGCAAGTCTGAGTCAAAGTGGAAGTCGCTAAGTCTTGGAAATCAAACTTTCTGGACATCAAATCCTTCATCATCTTTGAATACCCAGGCATCTCTTTCAGAGCATCAATTAGAGGAATGTTTACCTGTATCTGCTTCAGCATATCCAAGAACTTTTTGTACTGTTCATCCTTTTGGTATTTTGCCAGCCTTTGAGGGAAAGAGGTTGGTGGTCTCTTCTTCCCAGTGACTTGGGATTTTTCTTTCTCAACTCCCACTTCAACTACTGGCTCTGGGGATATTTCCACTTCCTTTTCAGCCTCACTCTGCCCACTAAGTTCTCCTTCAGCAGTTTGTACTGTTACCTTGGTCAGGTTTGTGGAATCATCAAGTTCGATTGGCACTGGTACTAGTGTCTCTGCCTGCCT
>ML427460.1:182651-193042 GCA_005239525.1 Nicotiana knightiana
TTTAATTAACCAATCAAAACTATATTAATATCACAACAGCGTCATTCCCCAACGGGTTCCACCAAAACCTTAGATTAAAATATTTAGCTACTCATAACAATACTGAAAACGATAAAAGAATTCATGACAATGATCAAATTTGCAAGAGAAGAAGATGTAGCTTGATGCCCAATTGCTCTCCTTGCTTCTTGCCCTTGCTTTTTCTTACTCTAAACTTAAAACCTAGATAATACGCTCTTTTGGACGAGTTGAACCTTTTATAGGTTAAGTGGATTGGCCCCAAACTCTCGAATTTACCCTTCTCAACGTCTTATGTTCGTCGGAATTAGCGCGGGCGCTCTAGTCTCGCGCTACAGCCCGCTAATGGGGTTTAACACTGCCTGGCAGCTCACTGGACTAGCGCAGGCGCGCTAGTCTCACGCTAATGCCCGCGCTAGTGGGGTTTCCTACTGTCTTGGAAAATTTCCAGCTTTCAAATCACTTCAGAGTTACCCCATGGTATGTTATTCCTCAATTTCGCTTGGATCACCGTCATAAGTCCTCAATAGCTCATTGTACTCCTGTGAAACACAAAAATCACCATTAGATCCAATTTAACATCATTTAACTCACTTAAGACTGTGAAACCTCATTAAGTTAGAGTATAATTATATGCTAAACTACGTGAATTCAGTCCATTATCATATTCCTTCCAGATTGGCCGCAACAATTTCTTGAAATTGATTTAGATTTCTGCCTTGCAGCTTTTCAGCTTTGCGCGCTCCAGGCGAAAAATTCATATCTCGAGCTAGGAATATCCAAATTGTGATCCGTTTGCACCGTTAGAAAGTAGACTCATAGAGCTGCATCACATATGAATTTTATGGCAGAAATACTTTTGGGCTAGAAACAGAAAATTCTCAAAATTGACCTAGCTGCAGTAAACTTTCAGATTCGTGTAATTCCGGTGAAGAAAAATTGTATCTTGAGCTAGGAGTCTCAAAATTGTGATCCGTTTGCGCTGTTAGAAATTAAACTCATAAATCTGCATCACATATGAATTTTATGGCAGAATTCCTTTTGGGCTGGAAACAAAAAATTCTCAAAGTTGACCTAGCTGCAATAAACTTTTAGATTCGTGTAGTTCCGATGAAGAAAAATTGTATCTTGAGCTAGGAGCCTCCAAATCGCAAACGGTTTGTATTGCTGGAAACTAGACATCCGAATCTACAACATACAAAATGTTAGGGGCAACATCTTTCAGATGGACCGCAATAGTTCTTCAAAGTTGATCCCGTCGTCTGTTGAGCTCGCTTTCCATCTCTATGCTTTCTGTGTTTTCATGAGAATATTATTATTTCTTCTTGAAATTGACTTTACAATCTTGCATGTAGTAAATTTGACTATCATGCCTCACAAATCTTATCTCTTCGTTTTCTTTTGCAGACTCGCAAAGGAACTCAAAAGGCCCGGATAACAAATTGAGATGTCATACAAGATGCGGATATGTTGAAGTTTTGAGCATGCAAAATCTCTAAGAGAAAGAAAGAATTATTATAGTAGATCGTCATGCGACACCACCCCTTCACCAACTGTTGCACTTGAATTGTTGATGGTCTTGAAGTTCATAAATGGCGGATCCCATGATGATTGAAGATTTTTAAGATCGACGACTTCTCACATATGGGACCTCCAACCAACACTTGCACAAGAGAAGCAACATCATGCTCGAGGCCTAACAACAAGATATATGGTCAAGAGATCATCACAACTACTGAACGCTATAGACATACATCGAGAATGGCATTAAATGTGGAAATGTCATACAGACTTGGAAAAAGCATTTAAGACGCGTCAGCAACAAAGCCTAGTTTACGATCATCTTCATGATTTAGGGTTTTATATAGAAAAATGTCTAGTTCCTTTCGTCTCTACTTTTTTGGATGTATCAACTTTTGTATTGTTGAAGCAATAAAACATCTTTTGTACTTCAAAGCAAATCATCTTCTTTTCCTCATAGATATGTGCCTCTACACTTGAAGAATTTATTTGATGATCCGATGACGGTAAACTTTTATTTTTTAAAAACTCATACGACTGAACTTAGAATAAAACTCTAAGCTGCCTACGTACGTCGGCGAATAGGATCAAGTCATAACATAGTTCAGAGAAGTGAGTTCTGTTTTTCTTTTTTTTACATCCTAATTTTTTTGTCTAGGCCACTTCTCGCGAGGTTTTCAACCTAGCGGACTTTTGTTTTTTGGCCGTACACAGTTTAGACTCATGCGGGCCAGGAGTGTAGCAACGGTCAGTTTAGGATCATGCATCAAGGAGCGTCATGACTTGCAGTTTAGGCTCGTACGTCGAGGAGCATAGCTGGCTTTCATGGGAAGTACTGCTTCAGAAATTTGCCATTGATTGGACCAACTCTGAGACCATCCTTATCAATAATTTTGTATGTGCCACTTGAATAGGCTTCCTTCACAACATATGGCCCATCCCATTTTGAGGAAAACTTGTCATATATGCGTTTGTTGAGGATTATGGGTCGTCGAACAACTAGGACTAAGTCTCCCACTTGGAACAATCGTGGCCGCACTTTCTTGTTGAAGGCTCTAGCTAGTCGAGCTTGATAGCACTCCAATTTTTGTTGTGCTTCCATTATTTTCTCAAACGCCTCTAACTCTGCTAGGCGAAGTTGAGCATTCTCTTCAGACGTGAGTCCTTCTTGAATTGCGATCCGCAATGATGGAATTTGTTGCTCCAACGGAAGGACTGCTTCTACGCTATATACCAAAGAGTAAGGAGTTGCTTGTGTAGCAGTTCTGAAGGTTGTCTGGTATGCCCATAAAGCTTCACCAATTTTCTCATGCCAATCTCTCTTTTTCTTTGCAACTACTTTCTTCAAAAGGTTACCAAGCGTCTTGTTAAAAGCTTCAGCAAGGCCGTTGGCGGGGGCATTATAAATTGAAGACTTATGTTGCTTGAAACCAAACTTCTCGCACAAAATCTTCACGAGCTTATTGTCAAATGGAGTTCCATTATCAGTGATTATGTATCTTGGTATGCTGTACCTAAAAATTGTATATGACTTGATAAAATCGACAACGGTCTCCTTTTTCACCTCCTTGAGTGAAACAACTTCAGCCTATCTAGAGAAGTAGTCCGTAGCGGCCAATATGTAAATCTGTCCCTTTGATGACTTTAGAAGCAGTCCAACAACGTCAAGTCCCCATGCATCAAAAGGCCATGAACCTACAGTTGGATGAAGAGGCTCTGGAGGTTGGTGGATGTAGTTGGCATGAAATTGACACGCTTGACATCTTTTGGCATGATCCATGCAATCCTTCACCATTGTCGTCTAGTAGTAGCCCATCCTCTTGATGCAGAAATGGATCTTTGGACCAGATTGGTGTGCTCCACATGATCCAGAATGTGCTTCCTCCATCGCTTGGCGGGCTTCTTCTTTGCCAAGACATCACAAGAATAGTCCTTCAAAAGAGCGGCGAAATAATGTCCCCTTTTAGAAGATGAATCGTGGTGCCCTTCGCTTGATGTCTGTCTTTGTCGCGAATCCTCAAGTAACTTTCCATGTTCAAGGTACTCTATCAATGGTTTCCTCCAATCCTCTTCTTCAATCACCCAAACAGACGTATGATGACTTTCGTTGATTTGAAGATCAAGAACTCTAGGAATGACCCATAGATGACATACATGTACCTTTGTTGACTCATTCTCTCAAGTGTCATCGCCATGGACAAGTTAGCCAAAGCATCAGGCATGCGATTTTCTTCTCTTGGGACGTGGTTTAAGAACACTTGGTCGAATCTTTCGAGTAAACAAGAAGCATATTGGTGGTATGGAAAAAGATCTTCCTTCTTTACATCATAAATCCCCAAAAGTTGGTTGATGATCAGCTTAGAGTCGTCGTATATATCCAACTGTAGAATCTTCACGTCTAATGCCTTTTCAAGATCGATGATCAAAGCTTGGTACTCTGCAACATTGTTGGAGCATGTTTCACTTAAAACAAAGGAGAATGGAAATATTTGTCTATCTGGAAAGACCAACACAACACCTACCCCTGCACCGTTTCGACATGCGGATTCATCAAAGAACATTGTCCATGGTGACAATTCTTCAACGAACAAAACATCTTCATCAGAAAACTCATCAGAAAGCTCCAATTCCGCCAGAAGAGGGTGATCAACTAGAAAATCAGAGAGTACTTGTCCTTTCACAGCCTTTTGAGGTGTGTATGTGATCTCATATTGGTTAAACAATATAGACCATCTTGCTAGGCGTCCGGAAAGAACATGTAGAGTCATCACGAACTTCACAGGATCTACTCGAGAGATGAGTTTGATGGTGTATGCTTCAAAATAATGCCTTAGTTTCTTTATTGCATAAGGTAACACTAAACATATTTTCTCAACAAGCGTGTAGTTCAACTCAACTCCTATCAGAGTTCGACTGAGGTAGTAGAAGGCTTGTTCCTTTCCTTCATCATTCTCTTGAGCAAGTAGTGCTCCAAGTGAGCGTTCTTGTGCCGCAATGTAGAGTATCAATGGCTTCCCAAGTATTGGTGCCCTTAACACAGGTGGATTCAACAAGTATATTTTTTATGCTTTCAAAAGCATTTTGACATGACTAATCCCAATGAAAAGGGATATCCTTCCTCAATAGATGATTGAAAGCTTGACATCGTCCGGCTAGATTAGAGATGAACCTTCGGATGAATGCTAAGTTTCCCTGTAGACTTCGAAGCTCCCTCAAATTCCTTGGCTCGAGCATCTTTTGAATGGCGTCAATCTTTGCGGGATCAACTTCAATTTCACGATGACGCACAATGAATCCAATAAACTTTCCCGAGGTAACTCCAAATGCACACTTGAGTGGATTCATCTTTAGGTCAAATTTTCTTAACCTTTCAAAAAAAATTTGAAGGTCTTCAAGGTGGTAACGCCTACTCTTCGTCTTCACCACTAAATAATCAACGTAGCATTCAACCCTCTGATAAAGCATGTCTTCAAAGATGTTTTGCATCGCACGTTGGTAGGTGGCACCAGCATTCTTCAGATTGAAGGGCATTATTTTGTAGCAGTATATCCTTTTTGGAGTTCGAAAAGCAGTACACTCTTCATCTTTTGGAGACATTCTGATTTGATTGTATTCGGAGGACCCATCCATGAATGACATAGCTTCATGCCCTGTTGTAGCATCAACTATGATTCAATAATTGGTAGAAAAAAGTCATCTTTCGGACATGCCTTGTTTAGGTCTCGAAAGTCAACACAAACACGTATTTGACTATTCTTCTTCTTGACAGGTACAATACGATATCCATGATGGGTCCTTCACCTCTCGAATAAATCCCGCCTCGATGAGCTTGTTGACTTTGACTTCAATTTGTGGTACTAGCTCGGGTCGAAACATGTGTTGTGACTGCTTCACATGGCGTACTCCACTTTTGATCCCTAAATGATGAACGACTACCTTAGGACTAAGACCAGGCATTTCTTTATAGGACCAAGCGAAGACATCTTTGTACTCGGCCAATAACTTGGAGTTTTCCTCCTTCTCCTGAGGCGTAATAAGCGCACTAATGAATGTTGGGCGTGGATTTTCCAGAGTGACTAAATTAAGTTCCTTAAGCTCATCCTCAGTTGGTTGACCACCATCTTCTAGTTGAGGGGGAGCCTCGTGGATTTCGTCATCAACGTCAAGGCATGGGCTATCTTCCACGGTGATGTGATAGGATGTTTCCACAAAGTATGACTTTTCTCTTCGACTTCCTTGGATGGTCGGCATGCTTCTTTCTCTTTCTCTGCTTCTTTACGAGGCTGGAAAGTGTAAACAATGGTTCTCTTTTGCACCTTCAGTGGACCATTCGTGGATATTGACAAAATAGACTTCCTCTTCATACGTGATGGGAAAGCACTACAGATTTCTTTATCAGTAACAAATTCAAAATGACCCCACTCCTCATGGTCATGCTCCTTATGTTTTGACAGTATCTTTCTAGATGGTGACTTCCTTGTAGTTCCCAGGCGACAAAAGACAGAGTTCTTTGAGGTAGTGGAAATTTCCTTTAGACGTTTGGAAGATACATGTTCATCTTTGTGACTTAGCCTTTCAAATACCGAGACCTGAGGGTTGAGCCTCCAATGCGATCAAACACTGAAGCCAGTTGTTTTATATTCTTGCCCTTAACTTCTTCCATCTCCTCTACCGAGGTGTGTTGTGATGAAGATATCTCTTTGCTTCTCTTAGATGAAATTCGAAGAGGCTCTGCCAAACTGAATCCCAACCCAAAGTTTGGAGTGGCGACGTAGTGCCCTTACTTTCTCAACTTCATTTGGGACTCATAGAGCCCATGTATCTTTTCACCAATGACTTCATATTTGAGTTCTCCTAGTCTTGATGGATTGAAGAAGTCATAACCAGACTTTTCAAGCAGTATGAAGGCCATAGGAGCCCTTTTATTTTATCAGCTTGGAGATTGCCTTTAGTAGACTCACAAGTCACATATGGGATTTGTGCAACTAGGACAGTCATATGATCCTTCAAATGTTGGATATCTTTGTGAATCATTTGCTTCTTTGGAGTACATTCCTATAGAAAAGGTTGTCCTTTATTTCGACGCTCCCGCGGAACTTTAGCGAAAAACTAGATGCTCTTTATCAGTCTTTGTCTCTTTGTCACCTTCAGATGATGACAACTTAATAGAGACTTCTTCAATTCTCTTCTTAGGCAGCTTGGTGGTAGTCCATTAAGCCTCATTTTCTTCTTCTGACTTGACATCAAATTCGTCGACTGATGATGGTTTCTCCACACTCAGTTCACAAGAATCTAGGTAGAATTTTGAATTTGCGAAGTATGACTCCGTCTTAGTGAAAGGATTGATGTCTGCATCAATTTTGACTATCTCGGTTGTTGATAATTCTTGGTGGTTGTGCATATGCAAAGTGTGATAATTCTTGGTGGTTGTAGCTTATCCACATCGCTTATTTTTTCTTTTGGCTTAGGAAGTGGTAGCCCCAAAACTTCTTGATGTCTTCGTTTCTTATGAGTGACTAGAGTCCAACCCTCATCGTCTTTGTCTTTGGACTGAGTGTCCAACTCTAGTGAACCTTCAATAGTTTTCCGTGGAAGATCAACTTCAACGGGCTCGAAACTTCCAAATTGTAATAAGGCGGTGCTTGACACGTTCTGAAACCTTGAACACTTCTTTTCCTTGAGCGCGATACTTGCATGATTTTCTTCTGCTGTTTCATCCATGTCTATGATGATTCTTACTTCGCTTACAAGAACCATGATTTTCTCCTTTAGGACGAAACATTTCTCTGTAGGGTGGCTAGTGACACGATGAAACTTGCAGTATTTCAGATCGCCAAATTTACCAATTTTCTCAGGCCTTTTTGATTCAGGGAGATCGATGAATTTCTTGGTCATCAATTCATCGAGGATCATAGGTACGTCTAAATATGGAAATGGATAAACCTTCGCCTCCAATTCCTTCAAGGTTGGACGGCGTTTTTCCTTTTTGGGATATTGACTCGGGGTCTTATCCTCCTTGACCTTTTGCTTAGTCGTGACTTTCACAGAAGTTGATTTCACCACCATAGATTCTTTGGTTTGATTCTTTGATGCAACATTTTTCTTGAACTCCTTCTGATCAGCGAATGGAGATGCCTTTCCATGGCTTGCGATGCTTAACTCCATGTCGTGAGCTCGCGTTGCGAGTTCTTCAAAAGTTTGCAGTTTGATCCCTTGTAGGATGTACACAAGGCCCCAGTGCATTCCCTGAATGCACTTCTCCACAGCAGGTATTTCTGAAAGGCGATCCTTACAGTCCAAACTTAATGCCCTCTAAAAATTGATGTAATCCACCACAGGCTCGTCCTTCCTTTTCTTGGTGCCTGCCAACTCTATCATGCTTACATTTCTTCGGGTACTGTAAAAACGATTCAGGAATTCCTTCTCAAGTTTCTCCCAACTATCAATGGACTCGGGCTCCAAGTCAATATACCAGTCAAATGCGTTCCCTTTCAGCGAAAGAACAAACTGCTTTACCAAAAGGCCACCATGCGTTCCAA
This sequence comes from Nicotiana knightiana, assembly GCA_005239525.1. NCBI lineage: Eukaryota > Viridiplantae > Streptophyta > Magnoliopsida > Solanales > Solanaceae > Nicotiana > Nicotiana knightiana. The sequence continues at coordinate 190,730 of ML427460.1, forward strand.
CATTGCTACAAGTCTCGACAAAGTGGGCAATATGTTTCCTTGGGTTTCCTTTGCCATCAAATTGATGTAGCTTTGGCGGTTGATAATTGGTTGGCATAGCTAGACAATCAATCCTCTTAGTATAAGTCTTAGAGTAGTACAATGAACTTTGTGATGGTCCGCCATATTGAGCTCTGATGGTATTTGTTATCATGTCTTGCAATTGTTGGACAGATAAAGCCGCAACCGATGTAGATTGTTGTTCCCTCTGACTGTTGAACTTGGCAAGCGATTCCTCAACAACTGTTTTTTGCGAGGTGAAGACAGGTGAACAAGGAGGGACGTGACTTGACTCTCCAGGTGAATAGGCCTCCAATTTGTTCATGAGTTGAGCGATTTGAAGGTCTTTGTCTTCAACAGATTTCTTCAAGACTTCTACAGTCTGTTCCATCTTGGCAAACTTTTCATCCACGTTAGTTTTGTCGGTCATTAAGCATTGACTTTTGTTGACACCGGAGAATCCACCATATCCTCAAGTTCACCAAGGTTAGAGGCTGTTTGAGAAAGTTCGTCAAATAGCGAGAATGGGGTGTTGCTCCCAAAGATTGTGGTTGCAGACGTCATGTAAGATCTGCTTTTCTTTGCCATCTCCACGGAGGCTAAGTATTCAGATCCATCCAAGCCACTAGCTTTGAACTTGCTTCAAGTGATTGGGCCAACATGACTGAGCTCAGCGGATGCGGCAGCAGTAGCATCTTTGTATGAAACATCACACTTGCGGAATGCCATTGTAGCAGTAGATCTGAAGTTTGTAGTTTTTTAACTTGCAAGAAGGAGAGATGAAGGGAAAAATGAGTCGCACTGGGTGTGCCAATTTGTTTGCAATATATTATATGTGATACAAAAATAAATTGCAACCACAATATAAATATGAAGAAACATAATTTTATTGATAAAATGATGCGGGTACAATTCTATTTTTCCCTTGATTCTTCTCTCATCATTATCTCCATGATTCGAGGGCAGGAGCAGTGTATTTATCGAACGTAGGATGATGCGGGCTTTCATAGATTTATTTGATATTCATCAAATATGTTGTGGATCTTCTTGAAATATTTGATTATCAAGAATTATCCGGCCACTTCTTGATCTCTTTGTGAATATCCCGTGAGTTTATGGGATTTTCGAGTTGATCTCCATTTTTGAGATGCTTTTGTTAAAGGAATGCGTAACCCTTTTTATAGGAGTGACCTAGGATTAAGGTAGAGTAGCCACCAAGATAGGATTTTGGTAGAGTAGCCTCCAAGTAACCCGAATAGACTCCTAGAATTTTAAGAGTCATCTTGTAGTATCTTGAATTTAGGATTTAGTTTGATCCGTTAAAATTTTGATGTCTACAAATGCCCCTTATTTCCAGGCTTGTCCGGGTGTAGGCTTGCCGAAACTTGAAGACGAGACTTGAAGTACTCAATCATCGCAACAAATAATTTTGAAACTTGGAGTTTTCGATTTATAGGAGGAAGAGATGAAGGGAAGAACTGGTCCCACTGGGCGTGCCAAAATTTGTTCGCAACAAATTTTCGTGGTCCGGAAAATACACTGCAACAAAAATAATATGAAGAAAAAGATATTTTATCGATAAACATTTGTGAGTACAATTATATGTATCCCTTGATTCTCCTCTCTAAAATTCTCCGTGATTCGAGGGCTTGAGAAACGTCTTTCTCGAACGTAGGACGATGCAGACCCCCTTATGATGTATTTAATCGCGAAGAACGTCGAGCAACACTTTGTTGTTACAGGTTGATCTCGGGGAAGAACTCCGTTGATCACTCATTTGTTGAAGAACTAAGCACTTGATGATTTATCTCTCTGTTTGTGGATGCCTTCACCAACTGCGGAGTGTTCTTCTCCAATTCTGAATGCCTTGAGAGTTATGTAACCCCTCTATTTATAGTTGTAGAGGATGGACAATCTAGCTACATATGAACTCTCTTGCTTGATTCTGATTGGCTCATGTCATTTTAGACACTTGGCGACTTGTGGTTAGTTCTTGCTTTTTGACTAGGATTGCCACATCATTTAATACGTGGCGTCATCTTTTTGGCTTACAGTTTGACTAGATATGCCATGTCACTTGACACATGGCATGAGTCTGGGCCTTAAGATGAAATGGACATTGGGCTTGAAAATAATAAAATGGACTAATTTTATTTGTAAAGTCCAAATTAATTACTTAGCCCAAATAAAATTAAGATTCAATCCAAATTTTGTATGAATTAAACTTAATAAATTTTGTATGTCTACAACAACCATCTTTTTTTTTTTTTTTTT
>ML427460.1:193425-233294 GCA_005239525.1 Nicotiana knightiana
TCTTTTTTTTTTTTTTTTGAGATGGAAGGAGTACCAACTTTGTCTTGTTAACAAAGTCATTTTAACTTGCTTCCTGCTCAATTTTTATCTCTTCGTGCGGCTAGAAAGTGCTCGGTCGTTTTTTCTTACAAGTGAAGGCTACAATGGTGGTTTTAGGCGTTGCAGATTAGAGCTATCCCATAATCAGACGAATATGGTTCAGTTGCTCCCATGTGAAAGGGTAAGAGTTGAAGATTATACACTACGTACACTGACTGAATTCCCATTTCTCGACATGCAATGAAGAAAGCCAGCAATCTTCTAAAGTTTCTTTCCATGTAAAAGAAGTTATTGTCGAGTAGTGTATTTCTTTATTGTTAAGATCTAAAGTCTAGCATCCAAGTATATCACCTGATGATCAATGAAGATGGTAGCAAATTTTGGAGATTATAGTTTAAATTTCAACAAAGACAAAAAAAAAACACTAAATTAGTTGATTTCTTTCATCCACTTAATTTTGTAGATTTACTCGGAAAATACTAAAGTAGTGGAATTTTTTCAGAATTCAAAAACATTTTTAAAAAAAAAAAAACTAGTAGTCGTACTCGCGCGATGCACAATCAATATTAAAAAATATTAATTAAATTAAATTGTGATTGGGCCTATTTGAACAAATTAGATCATATTATGTTAATAAATTTCAATTGTCAATTTATTTGTCAATGTAATATATCCAATAAGAAAATCAATATTAAATTAAAGGGACTAATATAATCATTGAATAACTTTTTTGTTCTATATTTTTCTTTATTCTATTATCCAATGTTTAGTATTTTTACATTGTAATAGAATTTTTTATTAACATATTACTTTGTTAAATATTTTTGTGTGCTCGCTCTCTATTTGAAATATAAGAGAAAATATATATATTTTGTAATTTTAATTTTTTATTTTAAAATAATTTAAAAACTCCAACTTGAAACTACTCTCCAATTTGAATGGACAGTTTTTCATTAATTTTTATTTTTATTATAAAATATTTTATTTTATTATTTTATAGATATTCAAAGTCAAAAATAATAACTAATCATTAACTAAATAATTAATTATTAACTACTTATGTATGACCTTTTTCTAAGCTGTCACTTGAATTAAGAAGATACTTTTTCCTCTCCTTTTAATAATATATAATTATAGATTGTTGAAAGACAGACCAAACAAACAAAGTTTCAAGAATAAATTTGCACAATAGAGAGAGCAGACCGAACAAACAGAGTTGCAAAATTAACAATATCCTTTTTTAACAATAACAACAACAACAATAAAAAGCCCAGTATATTCTCACCAGGTGGGGTCTGGGGAAGATAGTCTGTATGTAGACCTTACCCCTACCTAACAGGTAGAGAGGCTGTTTCCAATAAACCCTCGGCTCAGGAAGGGTAATAAGAAGAAGTGGATAGCAAGAAAAGAAGAAAGAGGGAAGAGAAAAGAAAAAGGGAGAGATAAAGGATAAGTAGTACCAAATATTAGCAACAAGGGATACAATATCTTAGGCGAACAAAACCACATAACGTAATAAAAATCTAAGAATATGAAGGGACATGCATGCTACTAAGACTATCGGTGAGCAACTAAAAACTACCCACTAACCTTCTATCTTAATCCTCGACCTCCACACCCTCATATCAAGGATCATGTCCTCAGTAAGCTGAAGCAGTTACCTCTCCCCAGTACTTCTTAGGCCTACCTCGACCTCTTCTCAAACTCGCCATGGTCAACCTCTCATACCTCTTAACATGGGCATCAATGTTTCTTCTCTTAACATGTCCAAACCATCTCAGTCTCGACTCCCGCATCTTGTCCTCCACGGAGGCTACTCCCACTCTGTCGCTGATAACTTCATTCTTAATCTTATCTCTCCTGGTACACCCACACATCCATCTTAACATCCTCATCTCTGCTACTTTCATCTTCTGCACGTGGGAGTTCTTGACTGGCTAACACTCAGCCCCATACAGCATAGCTGGTCGAACCACCACTCTATAAAACTTGCCTTTAAGTCTTGGCGGCACGTTCTTATCACATAAAACACCGGAAACGAGCCTCCACTTCATCCATCCCGCTCCGATGCGATGTGCGACATCTTCGTCAATCTCCCAATTACCTTGGATAATAGACCCGAGATACTTAAAACTCGCTTTCTTGGGGATAACTTGAGTATCAAACTTTACCTCTAAGTCTGCTTCATGGGTCCCGTCATAGAATTTGCACTCCAAGTACTCTGTCTTGGTTCTACTCAATTTGAAACCTTTAGACTCCAAGGACTGTCTCCAAACCTCCAACCTCGCGTTAACTCCGCTTCGCTTCTCGTCAATCAACACTATATTATCGGCAAATAGCATATATCAAGGCACCTCCTCTTGGATGTGTCGTGACAGTACATCCATCGCTAAGGCAAATAAAAACGGGCTAACAATTATTAAAATAAAATAATTGCGACAAAATCAAAAATATCTTTTACAAACTTGTTTTTTGGATTTATTGCATCACTCCACCTTAAATTTGGTCTAGAAAACAAGTCAAAAGAATTGTCGAAGCCAATCGGGAAAAGGAATGTGGAGTATTTGATACCAAAAGGAAAATGGATTACAACCTCTAATTCCCCCAAACGATTAACCCATCCTTCCTCTTTCATTCCTATCAATCATGGAACTTCTTCCCCAATTCCTCGAAACTGTCTCCACATTATTCACTACTACTACTACTACTTGACATGTCTTCTCAACCACCACCACAACCACCGCATCAGCATCACCTCCACAAAAAACCCACCTCCTTCCCTGACTTCATCTTCACTGCCTTTTCTCTCTTCATTTTCTTCTCTTCTTCTAACCCCACAACTTCTATTATCCGCAAATTCACCCCACTTATTTCTTTCCCGTTAAACCCCCGTCGATTCGTCAGAAATCCCACTATGTCCAACCCCTCTTCCACCAACCTTCGTAACCCTACCACTCACCCCTTCCCTAATCCACAGTCCCTCTCCGATTGGTTAAGACCGCGTTTGCCTTCCGATTCTTTTTCCTCTTGGGGTGTTAAACCGGGCACCAAGAACGTTAATAACCTCTGGCTCGAGTTATCTGAAGGGGAGACTTTGCTGGCTGATTCGACCCCTCCGGTTCGAACCGTGGAGGTGATGGTTGTTCGGGTTATTGGAAAAGACAATAAAGTCCTTGTTGAATCACACCAAGAATTGTCTAACGGCGCCGTTAGGCGCAGGGGCCGGCCGTTATCTGAAAAGATGAAGCCTGGTGAGACCGTTGAAGATGCGGTGTTTCGTGCAGTAAAAGAAGAGCTTGGTTCAACAATTGTTAAGATTTTGCCAAATTCATACTCGAAGAAGGTGGAAGAAAGGGTTTCAGCGTCCTATCCTGGATTGCCTGCTTGTTATGTGTTGCATACAGTGGATGCCGTAGTGGACGGTTTACCTGAAGAGGAATTTTGCACAGAAGAGACCGATGAATATGGAGATTTTAGCGGGAGGATGCTCGCAGATGGTGCAGTTTCATGTAAAAAACATTACTGGAAGTGGGTCGATCCTGATTCGTTGTGATCGCTTATGTGGGAGGTGAGTTTGAGCTCTTCACCTTCCAAGATTGAATTTTGATTACCACATGGTTCATAATAAAGATGGATTTTCAGGACTTTGGGTTGAGTTTGGTATACTTTATAGGATATTTACTTATTTAGATACAGCTACATAGAAGAATTCTTGATTTAACTTTATATATTAATATTAGTATCCATGTCAGGTATTGAGGTTGTAATACTTAATGCGTGTATATCTTTCTAACAGCAAGTGCTCCTTGTATTATCCTGAGAAGAACAGGATGTCATTTGAAACTCCAATTGCGTTGTACTTTATGGTACGTCCAAGTGGAAGTAACTTGATATATAACAGTTCAAAGCCAAGATAAATAGATGTGTGCTTGCTGTAGTGGGTGAGCTTATCTCCTACCACTTGAGATGATTTCTTTGTCTAATTTTTTGGGTTAGGTATCCATGATCACTTTAGGATTGGAGGTGGATTTTCCACCTATATGCTCTTCTATATATGTTTCCTCTATGTACATTTTGTTGGGGTTGCCGATTTTGGAGTCATTACTAAATTCACGGTAAGTCCAAAATGAGCTTAAGGTATGGTGTAGAGCCAAAGGATTATTGAGGGGATGGCTTCAGGTAGCTGGGAATTCTAAACTAGATGTCGCAATTTTACGCCAAGGACGTTAATTGCAGGCGATCTATTTCAATTTCAGTGGCACACTCTACACTTTCATCTTGATTCAGGTAGTCAAACAAATGTCAGTACCTGAATCAAACAAGTTTAGGGGTCTAGTCCTGACCTACGACCTGCATTGAAATTTTTTCTTTACGGGGTTTATATTGCTTCTTGTTTAACTCTGCCATTGTAGCTGCCACAGGAGTTGAAATCTGCAGCAGCAGCAGATGGTTCTTTTAGGGTTTTTTCTTTTTTTTTTTGAGGGGGGGGAGGGGGAGAGCTTAAGAGTGCATGGTGGCCATTGGCCAAGGTCTTATGAACCGCAGGGCTGGTGAAAGAGTGATTTGCTGGTGGGTACAATGCTGAATCTGTCAGTACTCGGGCAGGTTTAGAAAGAAAAAGATTATATAGAGAAAATGCTTATAGGACATCATATTCATCATTTATTTTTGATAAAGTAATGAGTTTTATTAATGTTTGGGCATGCTCTTATACAAGAGGTTGATAAACCTCATCATATGTGTGAGCCCTAGAAAAGAGCTGTTAGGGGGCATTTGGTTCGCCATATAAGGAGAACTAATCCCTACATAAAATTCTGTTTAGCCAATACAGCGTTTTGTTTGCGTTGCGGCGTATAGGTTTTGTATGTTTAAACCACATGGAGTGTGTCGCCTGATGCTAATATGACATCTTGCAGCCACTCATTTGGTGCCTGTGCTTTATGGTTTTGCTTGTTTAGGAGTTGACAGGCATAATGAAGAATCAAGGTCTATGTTCTTTCATCATCTTGGGCTTATTAGTTTTCCAGCATAACTGAATCATGGTTACTTCGGAGTTATAATATATTGGGGGTGCTAGTGATAAAATTTGAGAAGGCTTAATACTGAGTGTTCAAGGTATAAACACCACATCTTTGTCTCAAGGTTGTAACTCTAGTGTTTTTTGAATCTCTTGAGAAAAAAATATGATTTGCCCCTTTTTGTTGTTTTTGAGTATCATGCATTTCTTCCCAGGATAGGAAATTTAGTCTAGTCATCTCTTCTACTTCAAAGTTTCTTTCTTCTGGCATGCACTTTCCCAAAGTCCTACTATTTTAGGCAGAGTACGTAATGCACTCACTTAAACCTTTTCTTTTGCTCAATAGAGCACCACCTTTGGTTTGTAAGATCCTTACCTACTTCTTAGAGGAAAATAGGTATGGTTGACACCATTAAAGGTAGAAAAGGCTGGAATTAGGGAGTAAAGGAATGGGAAATAAACACTCGATTCTTAGGGTGCAGCCCTTTTCTGGACTTTGCGTGAATTCTGGTGCTTCATGCACCGGATTGCCCTAGTTTTGTGGCTTAATTAGCATAAAAGTAGATAATGTTGTTGATGGTGTATGAAAAGAAGTAAAAATTGCGCGGGGCACCCTATTTGGTCGCCCCCATTTAACTTATACCTGCTTTTTTAAAAACTTTTAACTTGTACCCACTTTTTAAATAACTTCAGCTCTAGAGCGTATGCTGAAGTTCCCCAGTTACAAAGACAAAATCCCAGTTACAAAGACAAAATCTTCAGCTCTAGAGCTGAAGTTAGTTCCCCAGTTACAAAGACAACAACTAGAGCTGAAGTTCGCAAGCTACTTCAGGCCCGTCTACTAGAATGCTGAAGCTTTGCGTGATTGCCTTTGCTACTTCAGCCCCGCATGCTGAAGTTATGCGCAAAAGAGGGTACGGATGCAATTTTTTTTACAAAGCGGGTATAAGTTAAAACGTGGCACAAAAAGTGGGTACGGATGTAAAAGCCCCTGAAAAGAATTAGTATTATTTAGGCTTTATATAATTCTTTGAGTGTGTTGCTCTAATTGACACCAATTTGAGGATTTAGAGTTCTTCAAGGCCTCTCATGGCCTTAAATGTTGTAATCAATAGGCAACTCATAAGCATTGCCCCTCATTTCCTAGTTGTTGTAAATTGGTGCTGTAGAGCAAGTTCTCTTCATTCACGTAATGAAATTTCTTTATTATCTGTTATGTAACACGCTGAGGATGAAAACACATGCTGGACAATTTGATTAAAGTTCACTTTCGTAGGATCCCTCCAAATGCTTCTCCTGCCCTAGGTTCCCAAAATGTTAGGCTGATTCAGGTTAACATCTTTCTGATCTTTTCATCTGTGAATCTCTTCTTTTTTCTAAGGACTTCGGTAAAGTGTAGGATGAGTTATCCTTGACTGTTAAACTAAGCCTGATTGTTAAGGTGGCCTTCTCTTCTCATCTTTTTGCCTTGGCTTCTTTTTCTGCATATGTGTGACCCGTTACTCCTCGCTCTCATCCTTGCTTACCTTGTTAGAGCATCTTTGATTGGGATTAGAAACTTTGAACATTATTTCCCCTGAATTGGACAGATCGGGAATTGATCAAATGAGTAGTCAAATGGATTTTAAAGAGTAGAAATAAGTGTGAGGAATAACTCTTATTGGGTTGAAGAGCTGGAGAATTTTAGTTATGAATCCCTCCAGTTTAAAAGTAGTGATTTCTATCTGATGCTATTTGTTTGGTCATATTGAATATAGTGTTGTTACGAGCTCAAGTTAAGCCGTGGAAATGGTTACATGGAGTATACTTTTTTTTATGTTTATTGAGTTGATTTTTGTTTTTTGGGTTGGCGAGCGAGTTACTCCGTGAATGCCAAACCATATATCATGAGTAAGAGGTTTGTTGCCGGGCAGATTTGCATTGTGAGATTAGTGTGATGTCCGAGACAGAGGACTACGAGTAAATTATACCTGATAGGAAACCTGTATCAACGAATAACTTTTGTATTGGAAACCGAAGCGGTTAGAAGGAAGGGAGTGCTTACCTTTTCTGGGGCTTGATTCAACTGGTGTAGTGCTAGGGAAGTGACTGGCAAGATGTCTTTGCAGTTTATTGTGATTGCCATTTTCTGGGTATTAACAACAACAAAAAATAAATAAAATTACGCACTACTTGGTGCAAATCGTCGACTGTTGCCTGATGGCACGCGAGTTTACGTTTTTCCTTGCTGTAGTTCTAAATTGTCACGGTTCATCTCAATATACTGTACAAAAAGATGTACATGCCCTGTTAGGCTGTAGCTTTTAAGTTTGTCAACAGTTGGGCTGGACATCCAATTTCACTGCCAAGAAGGCTTTAATAAGCTATTTGCAACAATCAAATATACAAAACAGTTGTGTTGGATATATATAAAATTTGCTTACCGAAGCTAAAATATAATGTAGAGGTCTTAAAATGATTGAGCTAGTTTATTGGGTGAAGTCACTCCAACCATCATAAATCCACAGCGGAAAAGTAGGATAAACTATTGAGAAGAGACGAGTATGTACATGTGGCTTTTACCACACTTCCATGCATGCATGATTGGGGCGACAGAAGAAGAGGTCCACATCTCTGGATGCCCGTTTTACATACTCAATTCACTCTCAAATACATGTCATCTTTCACTTTTATCAACTTTTTTAAATTGATCATAAACAAACGATGTTCCTCACTCGTAAAAATAAAGTTAATCTACCTGCTGTGTTAAATATTCGTGTAATAATCCTTTTTACCGATAGTTAGGTAGGGATGGGATTATTAAATTCTCTTGTGCTTCTCTACAAGTTGTCTTCACAGCCAATCCTATCTTGCCTAAACTCGTCAGCACTGGGCACCAGAATTTGAAGTAGGAATAGGTAGGGAGATTCCTTGGCAAAAGGAAGCGATAAATTTCTCTCACCCTTCTCTCTTTCTGCCTCTGGTATCTGGTTTCTTATCACCAACACAGTCAGCATATATATGTATATGATATGATATGATTTCGTCTAATGGCTTTCTACTCTAAATATTATTGAAGCGGCAAATATGGGACATATCAATCTAATCTAGGTCATCCACTTGCCTCTGTCACTACAAATTTTATTTATCTTTCCACCATCATCAATGATCAATCTACTCAGAGAGAGAAATTACAAGATAAGATAAACAAGCTTAAAAAAACCCTTTTATTTCTTACTTCCACTTATCTTTGCATTACTTTTACTAGACTGATGCACAATATATTAACATCAAAGTAACAATAACTTTCCAATTCTAATCAAGATTTACAACCATAACCCCCCCAAAAAAAAGGAAAGAAAGAAAAAGATATTGTGGAAGGGCTTGTATACGGGTTCGAGTCATGGAAATAAGTTATTGCAGAAATACAAGGTAAGACTGTTACAAGTAGACCCTTGTGATCCGGCTCTTTCCCGAACTTTGCGCATAACGGGAACTTAGTGCATCGGGCTTAGCCGGTATATTCCACGCTAATTGCGTAAAAATCCCATGTTCTTTTCATCAAGCATCCGGCCTTTTCGAACCCATTTGGCCCGACTAATTCAAATTTACTAACTATATATGGAGGTTTTAGTCTGAAGAGCACTCCATTTCCTAGGCTCGAATATATATGTAGTAATAAATTATTGGTTCAAGCTTCAAAGAGTGGTAGAACATTGAGCTCCTTGTCTAAAAGTGAGGGGACCAGCTGGTAAGGAAGGTCCAAAAGGCATAATAGCAACACAATCTACATTGAACCTATACCTACCAGAAACCCAAGTTCCAACTTTCCATCTTAACCTACCACTTGCTTTCAAATTCATTACCAATTTTCCAGCACTTTGGTCACGTTGCACTTCATAACCAAAAGAAGGATCCACTGGCAATCCATTCCCAATCAAAGAGGCAGACAAAAAATTACTATCTTCATGTCCTTGATAAAATGGAGGAAGAGAAGTGTAAAGAGTAATTTGTTGGCCCTTATAAGAAGCATACACTTGAAATTCATCGTAGTATATTCCAACTTTCTTGTTTGGATTCTTGGATACAAGTGTGAGTTGAATAGAAGAGTTGAGAAGTTGGCGTGGACCTGAGAGGTTTAGTTGATAAATATCAGCTTCTCTGAGAGTGAAGTTGGGCTTTGTTGGGTGGAGAGTGAGATACAGAAGAAAGATAAATGATAGAATAGAGAAGAAAATGGTAGAGAAGCCAAAGAATAACTTCTTAATTGGGACTACTTTTTCTAAGCTCAAGTTATACCCTTTCTCGTCACAATGTTTTGGAGATCTTACATCAATTGGAGACATCTGCGGAGCAAAGAAATTAAGAAGAGAGAATAACCAAAGAAAGAATTGGTGTAAGGGGTAACTTCACAAGGCTAAGGAAAGGAAGTGAGGAGGTTAAATATAACGAGTGTTTTTTCTTGTTTCCCACCCCGTGTCCGGTACCTATATTGGAGCCTGATTATATCTGAATTCGCGCTGCATAGGACCCCATTCGAAAAAAGCGTTCCTTACCAAATATTTTTTAATACCCAAAGCTCATACCCAAAATATTTGGTGAAGAGAAGAACAGTCTTATCCAGGCCAACCTATTCTTTGGTGGTTAAGTACTGTTGTTAGAAGTAGAAAAAGCAGCAATTATTTTGTGCTCGGCTACTTTTGACTGACTGCTCCGCATGGGGTATGGACTAATTAAGTGAAATGATATTAATGGAAAGTAGCTGAGAAATCCTACTAACTTCTGGAATGTGCTCTCTTTAATTTCATTTCTGCTAATACTGTGATTTAATTTTTGAGTTTAATTTATGTACGGACTGACAATGTAAAAAATATACTTATACAATTGGATCACTTAAAAGGTAATTCTTGATGATTTTATTTAAGAGCATTGATTGGTAATTTTTAGAAAAATTACAACGATGGTGTAAATTTTTATATTATGCGGGCATATAATTTAATTAAATGGAATCGACTCGATCATCAGATTATAAATTCACAACCCTAACTCATTCTCATTTTGGGCGGAACAGATTTATTAATTCTTTCATTCCAATTAGTAAGAGGGATCTTGAACTAAGAAATAGACCCTAGAAACTAAAAAAGGTTATCCTGAGCAATTGCAATAATCGGGTACATTAATATTCCTGGTGTAGTACACATACAATCATACTTTTAGTTATTTGTTTCGAGTGTATTTCAGACTTAGTGAAGCTATTGGTTATTGTTAGGGTACTTATCCATTGGAAATACTTCTTTTTCAGTATTCTCATCATAGCGTTTTTATTCATGTATTTTTCAAATTTATTTTGAAAATACCTTTTTTTTTAGTCGATCGAAAGTCTATCTGAAATAGCATCTCTATCTCACACACGATATGGGTAAAGATTTATGTACACTTTATCCTACTCAAACCCTACTTATAGAATAACACTAAGTATGTTGTTATTTTCATATATGCATAGCGTGTTCTTGAAGAAATTCCCCAAAAGATTATTTTCTTCGAAAGTTGTCAACAACAAGACTTTAAAGGAAAGTGATTTTTTTTCAAAAAACCTCCTTTCTCTAGGATAGGGTAGGAGGGAAATTATTTTTATTTTTATCCTACGTATCATGAATATGCATGCACTTTGGTATCGTGCATGCTTTACCAAGTATATATTGAAGCTTTAATTATCATGTCAATTGATGGAGTAGCTTAAGATGGCTGAAGCATACTGGGATATCTATCTGAGATAGAATCTTGATTACAACTTTTAGCATTATTGAAAGAAAAGTTAAACTTTCTTAAAGTGTGTAATGATTGCAGTTAAAATGATAAATTATCAGGGTCCCTCAATTCTGACCTCCCATTACCAAAAAAAAGCAGCAAGAAATAAAAATCTTTGTATTTTCCTAGTTTAAATCGAAGATTTCTTTATGAAGTGTTATTAGTCTGTATTGCTGTAATATAAAATAATAATGTTTTTTTAAAATACAAAAACAGTGAAAAACCTCATTAGCGTAGGCTTTAGCACGGTCGCGCTAGTGGAATTTACCAGGGACAGTGAAAAACCTGACTAGCGCGACCGCGCTAGTAGAATTTATCAGGGACACTGAGAAACCTGACTAGCGCGATCACTAGCGCGTGCTGAGCGCGGCCGCGCTAGTCCAGACGTCCTTAGCTTTTCTATGAAAAATAATATAAAAATAAACCGAGCCCACTGAATACATAGTGTGTCCTTAAGAAAATTACTCCCCTCAAGTACCCGAGGTTTTGGAATATATCCTCCTAGGATAAAACGATTTAACTCACCGGAGTGTTGGTACCAAAAACGCCAGTGAATAACGAACCACTCGAAGGCTGTAAAACACTCTTGAATAATTTGTGCAGACGAAGAAGAAGAAGATCAAAAAATTTAGTAAGTAAAAATTCTGGGATTCAAGGTATATTTATAGCCAATGTCGTACTGTTTCTGAATTCTATTAATTAATTAAATAATTTGAAAAGAATATTGTCCAAAAAGATTAATCAATCAATCTTAAGCCGAAGCCGAGCCGAGCGACGACGACGACGACGACGACGGCGGTGCGATGCTTGCTTTTTTCTCAACTCTTTAAGAGTTAGAAGAAGAGCTTCTCTATATATACACATAGATTTTTTTTCCTTCTTTCAATAAGGGATAAAGTGCAATAATTCAAAATTTCACTTCCCTCCATTTTTTTTCTCACAATTTTCCATTCACTCTCTTTAAGCTACTCTAATCTTAAAATTAAGTTAGATTAAATTTAAAATTAAGCTACACTAAACTTAAAGACCAACACGAAGTACTAGAGAATGCACGTTCGCAATATTGATATACAAAAGGTATACACAAATTAAAGGAATTTCTCTAAAACTCTACCCGACTGTTAAATTAAAATACTCAAGCGTAAAAAGAGAGTATGCTTATCGAATTTTCAGATGCGAATCAAGCGATGCCTCCTAATTAATTACATTGAGTAGTGATTCTTTCCATCTCGTATAAAAAAATATTAGCTTATACTATTAACATCGTACGAGGATGCCTGTTATAGTATTGTATAGGTCAAAATTCGACTTAGAAAATTCAACATAAAGAGGTGATTATCATGAGTAATTTGTAATTATCGTGAGCAATTTGACCGAGGTCGACCAGTGATTAATGGAACGTGTCACCAAGCGGTCAACCACGGCCGAGGTCGAGTAGTGTAGGTAGTAGTAACGACTAGTTTTGTATTGGGATCTTTAGAGGGAATATTCTATTAAAAATATTCTCTTTGTTTGTACATTTAGGATTCTTTGGGAATATCACATATAAATAGAATGAGAGATAAGGCCAAAGGCATGCAATATGATATATGATAAGAACTCTTTTGGAAAGCAAGCTCTCTAGATAAATACAAAGAACACCTTTCTAAGGAGATTCGTCTTTTTGGATTATTCCTTGTCATTTCCACCATATCCGAGAAAGTCTTCAATATTCTCTTATGTTCTAGTCATTCATCATTGTTAGATGAAGGAATCATCCACCTCATTTAATATTGGGTGAATCTTCTTCTTTATTTACATTTGGTGCCATTTAACGCATTTAATATATGATACTTCTATCATATTATTGCATTTGAAGCATTTAATACCTAGTGCATTAAATCTGCCTTGCCACTGCCTACATCATCTACAATGCTAACCTCAGATCTAAAGTTATTAGCTTTAACTAGGATTAATCTATTTAACAACCGATTAATTAGTTTAAACAAAGATAATTATTTTTTGGTCAAACAATTTACCGCCGTCTGTGAGGATTTTCTAGTCAAAGTCTTAGTTCTTTTCAGATCTAAAAAAAAGGAAGCGCAAAACCCTATCTTTTCTTGTATGCACGGTTCTGACATGGCAGGTAATGGAGAAGAAAGGATGAAGGCAGTAGCCGATCTCACTACCAACCTCCTAAACACCATCAATGAGGTCACTGAAACAGATGCTGAGGACATGATGCCAAACGCCTCCCCAGGCGGAGTGGTTCACCCCTTTCTCACGGCAGCATCACAACCTCAAACAGTAAAGGAGCCTCCACGTCCACAGAAGCACCACCAGCGGTGAAAAAGTTGCTCAAAGCATGGCTGACAAACACGCTGACCAGCATCCTTGACAAACACGCCCAAAGGGAAAACAGAGAAAACGCAAGGGCTTGCGTCGCACCAATGACATACAAGCAACACGACCTTCCTCTCGTAACAGGTATCATTCACAACGTTTAATAATGCTGGTGACGACTCCCTCACATCCATTTTGAGGAAAATGGAGGAGATGGAAAACGAAAACAAAATGCTCCGAGAACAAATGAAAGAGCACAAAGAAAGGATAGACATAATACCATGTGCCCCAAAACTCTTATCAAAAAGGGAAAACGGTATGTTCGTTGAGCAGCCATACAGTGACTAAGCCGCAGCGCACGCCATACCTAAAACCTTCAAAATGCTGTCGTACTTGAAAATATATGATGGTACGACATACCATGAGGATCATGTGACACACTATGCCGCCGTAGGAAAAGGCAACAACCTCGCCAAAGAGCAAGTGTCTTCTATATTATTGAAATTTTTTGGTGAAACCCTCATCGGGGGAGTACTAACTTGGTATTTGCAGCTGCCTGAGCGCTCCATTAAGACGTTTGAGGAAATGGATGACAAGTTTGTAGTTGTCCATGCCGGAGCTAAGAAAGCAGAGGCAAGAGTGAATGACATATTTGCCTTTAAACAATCACCCGGTGAAGGGCTGAGAGACTTTCTCGCTCGATTCAACCGTGTGAGGATGACCTTACCAAATGTATCATAAGGAATGAAAGTAGCAGCTTTCCAGAATGAGTTAAACAGGAGCGGTTCAAGGGCGACCAGATAGTTATTAAGCTGGCTCATGAAATATCCCTTAACCACTTGGGACGAGATACACAACGCCTACTGGGCCGAAGTACGAGCTGACGAAGACGACCTCAACGGGCCAACTCAATGGTTGACCTCAGTACAAATGGAATCTAGGAAAGACCGGAGAAACGACAACAGAAGAGACCTTGCGGGTACGCGGACCAATCGTGAAAGACACCAACCATATGTCAGAGCCGCCATCATACCGCCTCCCTGTCACGGTGAAGGCCCATCTAGAACACAAACATGGACTCACCGAAGCGAGAGAGGTATGCCTCCCTTACCATCTGCTCACAATTTCTGTGTTTCTTCCTCAGAAATAGTCTACGCACTGGAGAAGCTCGGCCCAAAAGTGAATTGGCCGTAGAAGATGAGGTCCGACCCGAACACTAGAAAGTTAAGCGCCCTCTATGAATTCCACTAGCAACAAGGTCACAAAATCGAGGACTGCGTCGCTCTAGGGCAAGAGTTCGTTAATATACTTCACCAAGAACACTTGAAAGAGCTATTAAGAGACCGAGGAAGGGCGAACTTTTCTCGAGGATGCGAACAACATCAAAATCGCCTTCTCCAGCTCGAACCATCCAAATGATTATTGGAGAGGGCGACGACGCATCAATCAATAGTGTAAAATTCATGACCACCCACAAGATGAAATGTTCAATCAGTCATGAACAATATGACAAACTCGAAGAAAGTATGATTTTCGGTAAATCAGATACCCACAGTTTGGTTTTTCCTCACTATGACGTTCTTGTTATTAATTTATGCATCTTAGATATGGATGTGAAACGTATTATGGTTGATGATGGAAGCGGAACGTGCATTTTCCACCCTTAAGTGCTTGCAAAAATGAAACTCGAGGATAAGATAATGCCACACTGCATCACACTAACGAGTTTTAACAATGCAGTTAAACGGACATCTGGTGTAGCGATCCGACCGGTCGTTTTGAGAATTTAAGCTTTGTTCGGTGGTGTAAGGTCTTGAAAAGCTTCACATTGTGTATGTGCGTGGTTGGATTCAGTTACTGGAGGATCCGGAGTCCAATTGGACGAGAAATTTTAATTTTTGAAGCTTAAGTGATGGAAGTTGACCGGAGATTTGACTTTTGAGTAAACAGCCTCGGAATGAGTTTTGGGTGATTCCAACAGCTTCATATGATGATTTTGGACTTAAGCGCGCGTCCGAAATTGGTTTTGGATGTCCATAGAGTAATTTGAGGTAATTTGGCGAAAGTTAGAATTTCGGCGATTTCGGCCGATAAGTGAAATTTTGATATCGGGCTCGGAATGGAATTCTGGGAATGGATGTAGGTCCGTTGTGTTTTTTTTGAATCGTCTGCAAAATTTGGCGTCATTCCGGGTTGAATTGATAGGTTTCGGCTTGAGTTTTGATATTTGAAGATTTGAAAATTCATAAGTTTGATTTTTGATTTGATTCGTCGTTTTGGTGTTGTTTTATGTTATTTGAAACCTCGAGCGAGTCTGTGTTAGGTTATATGACTTGTCTATGTGTTCCGACGGGGTCCCGGGTGTGTTTCGGATAGGCTTCAGGTCAATTTTCCCTCTTTTTGCACTGCTGATGGTGTTTCTGGTTTCCTTCTATGCGATCACATAGTAGTAGTTGCGATCGCATAGTGTTTCCTTCCACCCGCTCATTCTTCCCTTCAGTGCGTTCGCACACACTGGTTCACGATCGCACAGTGTAGCGTGGGGCAGCAGAAAATTCCTCATATGCGATCGCATTACTTCATTCGCGATCGCATAGAACCTTTTTTTGGTTAGTAAAATTTTCCTTCTATGCGATCGCTTCACTCCTTATGCGATCGCATAACAAAATTTGACCAGTGGCATTTTTCCTTCAACGCGATCGCATCTTCTCGTCCGCGATCGCATTGAACAAATATCTGGGCAGACAAAATATAATCCAAAAACGAGTGTTAGACCATTTTATTCATATTTTGACTTCTAGAGCTCGGTTCTTGGCGATTTTTGAGGGGTTTTTCACACAATTCGATTGGGTAAGTGTTCTTCAACTAGAATTAAATATATTCCATAATTTATCTTTATTTTTATCATTTAATTTGTGTTTTTAGTTGAGAAAATGTTGGTTTTGAAAGAAAACTTCAAAAATAAAAAATCATGATTTGAGGGATCAAATGATATCGAAATTCGATAAATTTTGTATGGTTGAACTCGTATCGGGATGAGTATTCGGATTTTGTAAAATTTGACGGGTTCCAAGGTGCGGGCCCGGGGGTCGACTTTTTGTCCGATTTTTATATTTTTGTAAAGATTGAAACTTTATTATTCGGAATAGTTCCTTAAACTTTTTATGTGTATTTTGAAGTTGTTTTAGTTTATTTTGAGCCGTCCGGAGGTCTTTTCGCCCGAGAAGTCCATTTTAGAGTACCAGGTTGTCGTCCTTGAGGTAAGTATCTTGCCTAACCTTGCGTGGGGGGAAACTACCCCTTAGGATTTGAGTCTTCTATGTTGATTGTATCCCGTGTACGTGAGGTGACGAGTGCGTACTCGGGCCTATTTGTAGAAGGTTGGACCTTTTATGATTCTTAGGTCCTTATACTTCTTGTGTATGAAGTTGTAATTACTATGACTGCGTTCTCGATTGCTAATTTCATCATTTCCTACTTAAATTAGAATTACTTGCTTTTAGATTCCTTTGTTATTTATTTGATATTAATTGACTTAGCTGAAGATTTTACCTCTTCTATCATTATGCTATATCCTTCTTCATAAACTGCCTACTTAGCTAAAATTTGTATTATCTCGCCTTGTAATTGTTTAGTAGTATTGGAGTATTTGTATGTTGGTGTCAAGCATGCCCGTGGGTCGTATATTTTGATTGATATGATATTTCATTAAGAACTACTTAGGCTTAACTTGATGATTATACATGTTGATGGTATTTTCTTGGCATTTCCTATTGTGGAGCATTGATTCAAGTTGGGATTTATTCCGTAAAGCTAGTTAATTAAGTAAGATTGGTTATAGTTGTTTTCCCTTGACGGGATGATATTGTTTTCATTGTTGACTCCCTTGCCGGGACAATATGGTTTCTATTATTGTTCATGCTGTTGATGATATTGTTTTATTGTTGACTTCCTTGCCGGGATAGTATGGTTTCTGTTGTTGTTTATGATGTTGATTCCCTTGTCGGAATGCTATTATATTCATTTGTTTGTGTGAGGAAAGAGTATAAAGCACGAAGGGTGATAATGTGTCATTGTTTATATTCATTTGTTTGTGTGAGGAAAGAGTGTAAAGCACGAAGGGTGATGCTGTGCCATTGTTTATATTCATTTGTTTGTGTGAGGAAAGAGTGTAAAGCACGAAGGGTGATGTCGTTCCATTGTTTATATTCATTTGTTTGTGTGAGGAAAGAGTGTAAAGTACGAAGGGTGATGTCTTGCCATTCTTTATATTCATTTGTTTGTGTGAGGAAAGAGTGTAAAGCACGAAGGTTGATGTCGTGCCATATTATTGAAATTAAAATCATGAAGGGCTATGACGTGCCATATTATTGAGAGTAAAAACACGAAGGGTGATGCCGTGCGTGATGCTGCGAGTGAGTGTTAATGCACGAAGGGTGATGTCGTGACATATTATTGTGAGTTCATGGCACGGAGGGTGTTTCCGTTCAGGTGAGGACGAGGGACATGCATTATGATGTGATATATGTTTCCCCGTGTATACATTGTGCCTTTACTTTGAGCTGTTATTGTTGTACTTACACATTTGGTGTGACATATTGTTATTGTCCTGTACTTGACTTTTCTCTCGATTGTTGTTGCACTATCCATGTATTTGACTTGCTTAATTTGCTTAATTTACGTGCCGTATCTATTGATTTCTATGGGAAGGACGAGAGTAAAAGCACAAAGGGTGATGTCGTGCACTTGTTCTATTGGAAGTTAAGTTCGAAATACATTTATTGGGAAAGTATATTTTAAAAATGCGTATCTTGAAAAAATTACATTTAAAGACTTTCCTTCTGTGAAGTATATATACGTATTCGGAGAAAGTCCCTTTCAAAAGAAGTTTTCTATATAAAAAAAAAGGATTATACTTTAAAGTTTTCAATATAAATTTGTGGGTGAAGGGATTACCTTCGAACAATTTATTAAATTGTTGGAGTTGTGGCTAGGGTCTGAGGTGGAGATTATCACAGTGTTGAGTTACTACTTGTTTTAACTGTATTGTGGGTTTTGATTTTTGGTTGTGTTCCCGTCCATCCTTCTGTGTAATATTATAACATTCCGTCGATTCATTGCTATTTTTTTCCTCCCGCATTGCATTGTTATGTAGTTGATTATATCGTGTAATCTTTATGCAGATGTCATATTCCGTCATTTTCTATATTTATACCTTTTCGTTTTATTAGACCAGTGGGTGTATTGACTAGTCCTCGTCACTACTTCACCGAGGATAGTCTTGATACTTACTGGGCACCGTTGTGGTGTGCTCATACTACTCTTCTGCACATTTTTGTGCAGATTCCAGGTTTTCGCATCGCCGATCGATTGATTCTTAGCAGCGTGGTTGCTGCAGTGGAGACTCAAGGTAAAACCGCTTCAGGGTTCGCGGTATCGGAGTCACCTTCTTACATTTTATTCATACACTGTTGTATTTATTCCGAACAGTGGTAATTTGAGATTTTAGTGTAAATTCCTTAAGGCTTATGACTTGTACTCGCCGGATTTTGGGAAGATATTCAAGGCATAGATAGTTATTTCAAAAAGCATTTAAAAGTTTGATATTATGATTTATGTTTATTTAATATTAGGCTTAACTAGTCCTTAAGACTAGGTTCCATCACGATACCTAACGGAGGGAAAAATTGAGTGTTGACATCTGGAGAAATCACACTCCCCGTCCTGGCCGCGTCACTTTGGAGACCGCGTTCCACATCATGGATCAGGACACAACGTAAAACGTCATCATAGGTCAGCCTTGGATACACGCCATGAAGGCCATCCCCTCCAGCTTATACCAAGTCATCAAATTTCCCACCCCTTGGGGAATATTCAGCATCCGAGGGGAGAAACACATTTCCCAAGAATGCTATCGCATCGCCCAGGATTGCACATACACCCAGCAAATGAAGGGAAAAGCCAAGGAGGCATATCAATTAACATGGTCTATGTCGAGCGGTGATGAAGGAGAGGCCATCATCAAAGATCCCGAAATCATAGAGGCCACAGGATCAACCGTAGAAGATCTCGACCACGTCCAACTCGACAAAAACGACCATAGCAAGAAAGCCTACATCGGCCACAAACTTTAGGAACCAGGTAAATTCCATCAATTCTTAGCTAACAACAGAGACTTGTTTGCCTTTTCCCATGCATATATGCTAGGTATCTCAAAAGAGATAGCGACACACAAGTTGAACGTCGACCCACTTTACCCCACAGAAAGGCAAGTTATGCGGAAATTCAATTCTGCAATAAATGATAAAGTCCGCGAGGAGTTGAAAAACTGCTGGAAAACGACTCCATCAAATAGTTGAAGTACCCCTAATGGGTCGCCAACATAGTCCTGGTGAAAAAGAAGAACGGAAGATGGAGGATGTGCGAAGACTTCATAGATTTGAACAAAGCATGCCCGAAAGACTCATTCCAGCTGCCCCATATCGACCAGCTCATTGACACAACATTCGAACACGACTTATTAAGCTTCTTAGATTCTTACTCGATGTCACGACCCAAAATCCACTAGAGGTCGTGATGACGCCGAACATCGCTGTCAGGCAAGCCAACATTGAATGTTTAACTTAACTACTCATTTTTGTATTTTTGAAATCATAATTTTCATCAATTAAATAGTAAGAAATAGAATTTACATGGTTACTGATAATGTTTCACAACTACAATAAAGGACAACCCATAAGCACCCTCATAACCGGTGTCACAAGTGCATGAGCATCAACTAGAAAATAAAATAAAATACAATATTTGTCTGAGATACAAATTAGACAGGACAACACAAATAACTCTGATGGAGACTCTGCAGGCTACGGATCGTAACATGAAATGCAGCTCACGGTAAATCCCTGCAATAGTCGCGCCTCTACGACTAAAAGATCACCAGACATATATGTACCTGCACAAAAATGTGCAGCAAGTGTAGCATGAGTACGTAAATCATCGCGTACCCAATAAGTATCTAGCCTAACCCTAGAGAAGTAGTGACGAGGGGTCGACATCGACACTTACTAGTGGTCCAATAAGACAAATACAGTAAGAAGTAAACAGATATGGGGCAGAGTAAATAAAGGAATTAAACAAGTGTAAATACGTGATACGGTCCTCCTCTCTGCAATAGACTCAAGCTCTCAATTAGCAATTACCTCCTCAAACGGAGTATGTATATGTGTGTGTGTGTGTCTATATATATATATAATGGACCTACCATATAGGTTGTCATAATTCAAATCAGGAAGACTCATAGATACTCTGACTTTTTGTCAGATATTACGCACGATTTCCATGAGAGTATTTTATAGAAGTCGAGGCATACGACCCGATCCCATCATAATCTGTGCACTATCGAGGGTCAAACGGAACGAACTATAGATATATCTATTATACTGCCGAGGAGAACGACCCGCTCCCATAAGAGTATGGTACATAATCCTGCCGAGACGAATGGCCCGATCCTATCGTAATCTGTGCACTGCCCAGGTCGAACGACACGAACCATAGATGTATATGTCTAGCCAAGCGAACCGCCTGATCCTATTAGAATAAGAAGCTTTGACGGTCCTTGA
This sequence comes from Nicotiana knightiana, assembly GCA_005239525.1. Taxonomy (NCBI): domain Eukaryota; kingdom Viridiplantae; phylum Streptophyta; class Magnoliopsida; order Solanales; family Solanaceae; genus Nicotiana; species Nicotiana knightiana. The sequence continues at coordinate 214,210 of ML427460.1, forward strand.
CCCCACTCACGAAGGAACACGTGAGTTATAAGGAACTTTGAGGAAACCTTTCGATGAGAACGCATAACGCGGGAGAAATTCCTAAGAGGAGTACAGTTATTTTGCGGCTAATCATGAAACTCGTCAAATCTCTACAATAGCAAGTCTATCACTTTATGTCCGTCTAGTTTCAAGTAGCAATGCGAAGTAAAAGAATTTAATAAGCAAGAGATAACTCAAATAGTACAGTTATAACATGACGTGAACCTAAGTTTACCCGGACAATAACATGAATGTAGATACATATGGACTCTCATCACCTCGTGCGTACGTAGCCCCCGCAACAAGTAACACATATTAATTACAACACCTAGGGGTAGTTTCCCCCTCATAGAGTTAGATAGGACACTTACCTCGCTCTGAAGTTCCATAATCGGCTCCAACGCCGCTCTAACACCTCAAAACGGTGCCCGGTTCTCCAAAACTAGTCAAACAACATGCAAACAATAAAAATATACTCTAATACTCACAGTAAATCAATTTATAACAATTTTCAACCCCGCTCGAAAAGTCAATAAAGTCAACCCTTGGGCCCACGTGCCCGAATTCCGAAAATTATTGAAGATAAGTATTACCCATAAATCATATGGTCTATATCCTTAAAATCATCCAATTTTGTCCATGAATCGACCCTCGAATGTTCTTGCCGACTTCGTTTCCGACTTCAGCACAAAAATAATGCCTGAAGCCGAAAGAGAAGCCACCCACACTTCCCCCCAAATACAGGACCTATGGGTTTTGTATACTGATGGTGCCTCTAACGCATTGGGGTCTAGACTAGGACTCGTGCTCGAGGTCCCAACATGCGAAGTAATTTTCCAGTCCATAAGATGCCCGGACATGAGTAACAATGAGGGCGTGATTGCAGGACTAAGGTTAGCACTCAAGTACGGAGCAAAGCGAGACATCCTACGCTGCGACTCTTAGCTCGTCGTCAACCAAGTCACAGGGACTTCCAAATCAAAGAGCAAAGATTACAAAAATATCAGGCCGAGATCTGCAAGCTGTTACCAGAATTCAATGAATGCTAGCTCGACCAAATCCCTCGAGCACAGAATATTGAAGCACACGGATTTTTCCAAACTAGCGGCAGCCACAAAAAGCATAACCGAAGAAGGAAACATGGTCACTCTCCTTCACTCATTGATCAATCAAATCGAGGTAAGAACTATAAACCTAACTTGGGACTGGCGCAATCGTATTGTTACATACTTGCAGGACGACGTGCTCCCAGATGATAAAAAAGAATCCAAAAATCTTCGAATGCAGGCAGCCAAGTACAACGTCATAAACAACAACTTGTACAAAAGAACGTTTAGCGGCCCATTGGCAAAATGGTTAGGCCCAAACCAGACACGACGCATTCTATAAGAAGTCCACGAAGGTCACTAAGGATCTCAATCCGGCAATCGAGCTCTGGTCTGATGCCTCATACGAGCAGGCTACTATTGGCCCACCATGGAAAAAGAGGCCACCGACTTCGTGAAAAAATGTGAACAGTGCAAAAATATGCCCCCATGATCCACCAAGCGGTCAAGCACCCCCACTCAGTTACCTCACCTTGCCCTTTCATCAAATGGGGTATGGACATCGTCGGCCCCCTCCCAGCAGGGCGAGGTAATATATGATTTTTTTTAGTTTTAATTGACTATTTTTTCAAGTGAGTGGAAGCAGGTGCATTGGCCCAGATACGCGAGCAAGAAGGGAACGCCTTCATATGGAAGAATGTTGTGTATCGCTACGGCATCCCCAAAGAATACTATCCACGCCATATCATGCCGCAGTCAATGGGCAAGTGGAATCCTCCAACAAATCAATACTGAATATCATGAAGAAAAATCTCGAGAACGCCAAGGGACTATGGCCATAATTACTGCCGGAAGTGCTATAGGTATACCTTACGATGCTAAAAATAAGCACAGGAGAGACACCTTACTGACTAGTCTATGGGAATGATGTAGTAATACCAGTCAAAGTTGGAGAGCCAAGTCTAAGATACTCCCACGAGAGCGGGTCGAGGAATGACGAAAGCAGAAGTCAAGACCTCGATGAAGCCGAAGAACGGAGAGATATGGCTTACACAAGGATGATCGCCCAAAAACAACAGGCAGAATGCTACTACAATAAAAAAATCCAATATCAGACCACTCAAAGTCAAGTACTACATACTCAAGGCCAAAACATAGGCAATCAAGGATCCACGAGAAGGAAAACTGGGAAAAAATTGGGACGGCCCATACAAAATCACAGCAACAGAAAACAAAGGGTCATTTCAACTGGAAACGATGGAAGGAAAACTACTACCAAACAACTGGAACATCACCCACCTCAAGTACTTCACTTCTAAGGAAAAATGTTCTCCGAGTCATACTCTTATTCCCTCACCTGAGTTTTGTCCCAATTGTGTTTTCTCGGGGAGGTTTTTAACAAAAAGACGGGGAGGATATTTCAAGTTAAGCACGAGCAGGTGAGGATACGAGTTGACTAGTTCATTTCCCGACCTCTAAAATACTTCTCCAGGCCGACCAATGAAGGGACTAGATAAACTAGGACTAGAATACCAGCCCGAAAAACATGTAAACTTATCCAATATATATGTAATAAATGTATACAAGTACAGGAAGTTCACCCATGTATCCACCAAATCAACGATGCACCAATTAAGAGTAACAATCAACCTCGCTTGAATTAACTCACATTTGACCTCGCTCTAATTAATTAAGAGTAACATTTGACCTCGCTCGAATTAGCTCACATTCAACCTCGCTCGAATTAATTAAGAGTAACATTCGACCTCGCTCGAATTAACTCACGTTCGACCTCGCTCGAATTAATTAAGAGTAATATTCGACCTCGCTCGAATTAACTCACAATCGACCTCGTTCGAATTAGCTCACATTGGACCTCGCTCGAATTAATTAAGAGTAACATTCGACCTCGCTCGAATTAACTCACATTCAACCTCACTCGAATTAATTAAGAGTAACATTCGACCTCGCTCGAATTAACTTACATTCGACCTCGTTCGAACTAATTAAGAGTGACATTCGACCTCGCTCGAATTAACTCACATTCGACCTCGTTCGAACTAATTAAGATTAACATTCGACCTCGCTTGAATTCAACTCACATTCAGCCTCGCTCGAATTAATTAAGGTGACTTTCGACTTCGCTCTAATTAATTAAAGTCACATTCGATCTCGCTCGAGTTATGTCACACTTGACCCTGTTCGACTTAACGTCTGCCAACACGACTACGAATAAAACCAAAGTTCTTCTAATCAAGGAGACCAAACGAGGAAAATATCCAAGAAAAAATAGAGAAGATTCAGAAACAAACAACAAAAGTAGCATTCCAATTCAAAAAGATATCTTTACAAGGGCTGAACAGACGCCCACAAAAGTAAAAACAAAAATTACAAAAAAGTATAACTACTTAGCAGCACCGTCCCCAACGCCATCCTCGCCGTTAGAGTATTCGTCATCATATCAGGGGCCTTGCTCAATCCCGTCCAAGTCATCTTAACCATCACCAGCCCCTGGCGTAGCAGGATCATAACCACAGGTGACCTGAGCTGCGCGTGCCTTAGCACGAGCATCCTCAAACTCAGCCTTAGAAACTTTCTCCGCCATCATCAAATCCCTGAATATGTCTAGCTGGGCCTCAGTGTGGATCCACTTCTCGTACAAATCCCGCGGAACATTGGGATAAGTGGAAGTGTGAGAGGAGGACGTTCGAGCCAACAACTGCGCCTTTTCGGCCTCAAGAACGACGATCTGATCATTAACGTTTGAAACCTCTTTCTCAAGCCCCCCCCCCCCAATTCACTCTTCAAGCCTTGATTCCCTGAGCACGGTCGTCTCCGCATCACTCGCTCGCTCGGACCGGAGGACGCGGATGGCATCTTCCAACGCCTCCACCCTGGTCTCTTTGGACTTCTCCAACTCTGTCGCCTTCTCGATCACCTCATCACTCAAATTGTTAGCTCTGATCGAACTCTTCTCAAGCTCATCCCGTAGAGATGCCACTTGGGCTTGAAGGTCTGCAAACTTAGCCTCGACCCCCTTGCTCACCTTGAGCTCATCCTCTTTGACTCTAAGTGATCCCTCGAGCTTGCTGCATTTACCGATTATTCTCATAAGTTCATCGTATTTCTGCTTCAGCTCATCCCTAAGGGTCTGGAAGTTGTCGTCCACACCAAATCGGTTGCATATCTCATGGTGCTTGGCGCGGTACTCACGTTACTTCCTCTCCATTTTCTTGAAAATAACCTTTCGCTTCTCTTCTCGGCGGGAACTCTCAATCTTCAATATGATGGTCTAATGAAAAAGAGAAACCAGATAAAGAAGGAAGTCAGTCTAAAAAAAAGAAGAAAGTAAGGCACGGGAACTAGAGAGATCAGAAACTTACCCTCAAGGCCATTCCGTCTATGCCCGACGAAAGAGAGGCATCGTCGAACGTCTGTAAGGTCCTGCCCTTGGCGTTAGAGTAGAGAGGACCCAAAGAGGGAACCACGTTCTCTGTATCCACCAGTAAGTCGCGGTCCAGGTGAACGACTATGGTGCGAGTGGATCCCTCTAACTTTACCTGCACCTGAGTAAACCCTTCAGTAAACATCCGCACCTCTTCAAGGTCGATGTCAGAACCGGTCTAATAGACGTCCACAACCACACTCTTCCCTCTCTCCTCGGCTGGCGAAGGAACGCCATCTTGTCCTGAAGGTGACAGATCGCTCCCCGGCACGGCCTCCGCAGCCTCTGGTAGCCCTCCTTATTCAACAATGACCTCGGGCAAATGAGCATCTTCCACGACCTCCGCAGGCGGAGAAGACATAGTAGCCAAGTCCACTTCACTCTCTGATGCAACCACGGCCAGCTCAGTGTCGCCCCTTATCCACTCCTTGGCTCCAGCTATCCCATTGCCGACTTCCACCCTCCTCCTTTTAAGTGGAACCAGTCCCTCCTCACTCGGTGATGACTCGTCTACCAAGCGTAACATAGGAGAAGCCGGAGTCTCCGCCGATGGGGCCGCTTCCCGTCTGCTAGGTCTGCGCAGTGCCGGGGTCTAGGAAGAAGTAGCCATCTGAATGGACTTGCCTGTAGTCGCAGCAAGTAGAGACCCCGTCATAGCACTTGGTTGACGAAAGGCGAGGGTAGGAGCCTTCACCTTTCTCGAAGCTCTCCGACCTGACAACAAAATCAGAAGTTAAGACAACCCCGCTATAGAAGAGAAGAGAAGGAAAAGAAGAAAACGTGAAGGCTGAAGCAACAGAAGTTCAAAATAAACGACTCAACGGTCGCAAAAGGTTTGCGCCCAAACTTCCTGTGGAACGCCGACCATTCATGGATCCCCACCATATGGGGGTAAGACTTGACTTACACAGTCATGAATGCCAGCAACCAACGAAGGAGGCTCTTTCTCAGCTACACAAAAGAAAAAGAGGAATGATTAAGTCACCACAGAGATAAACAAAACAAACAATCAGCAAAAGTAATTACGAGCGAAGTTCCACGCTTCAAGGAATGCACTGGGGTTTGCCACATGTTTTCGGTCTTGATATAGAAGAAATTGTACCAAAATCAATGATTGGCCTTATCGTCCATCTTCACCACCTATCCCTTGCTCCCACGGTGGCGAAGGTGTAACATCGTACCTCTACGGAAGCTTGGCGCGAAGAGGTGCATCAGATAGCGAAGGGAAATCCCGCGGTTGGCCAGTTCCGTGTACTTTATCAACATAAGGAAGAGTTTATAAATATAGGGGGAGAGCTGAGCCAGACAGATGCCATAATAGCAGGAGAATTCCTTCGCCAACGGAGGAAGAGGAAGAAAATAGCCCACGTAGAACGGATATGCGTATAATACACAATATCCAGGGCGATGAATATGTACCACATCGCGACCAGCCGGTATTAGGTCGATATGGGCCAGGATGGCGTGCTTGGCCCTAAGCTCAGCGAGGGCGACTGCGTCCATTTTGGATTCCATAGGTTCCGGCTCGTCCGCAAGCAGTTTCGAGAAGTCCGACCTAGCTTTGTCGTTATGAGGGATTATTTCCTCTACAGTGGGAAACCTTTCGTCCTCAGTAACAACGACAACCTCATCGTCATGAGGAGGCATTCTTACTGCCAGTGGGATTGGTTCAGAAGCCTCACCAGATCCAGAAGGTGCATTGACCATTTTTAATTTCTTGTAAATGTAGAAGGTACAAACTCGATAGAGGTAGAAGTAGCAGAAATCGCTCAAATCAGAAAGGAGAACAAGGGTGCGAAAATGGAAACAACAGGAGCAAGAATACAGGAAAAAGAAGAAGAGAGGAAAGTATGCAGGCTCAAATGCTAGAAAACATAAAGGATCATACGAAGGGTTCTCAATCCCTATTTATAGAGAACACAGACACCCCAATCGAGAAAATCAACACAAAGATCGAAACGATAGGGGCACGGGAAGCGGTACAACGCATTGGGAAGATGTGTAATAATGACGCATGATGTTGTGACGTCAGTCTGAACCAACGTCACGATTAGTTGTGTCCTGCAAAGCGCCACGTTACCATCTCAACCGAGATCTTTACTAGTCGACCTACCCACCTGAATTTATCGACTATGATTAATGAAGTCCGCTCACCGAGGTCGACCAAAAGACAACCTCGATAAGCGGAGGGACTAAGTGTATGGATCAAATTCTGATTGAGAAAATTCAGCACGAAGAGGTGATTATCATGGGTAATTTGTAATTATTGTGAGCAATTTGGCCGAGGTCGACCGGTGATTAATGGAATGTATCGCCAAGCGGTCAACCACGGCTGAGGTCGATTTTAGTGTAGGTAGTAGTAACGAATAGTTTTGTATTGGGATCTTCAGAGGGAATATTATGAGAGATAATGCCAAAGGCATGTAATATGATATATGATAAGAACTCTTTTGAAAATGAAGCTCTCTAGATAAATACAAAGAACACCTTTATAAGGAGATCCGTCTTTTTGGATTATTCCTTGTCATTTCTATCAGATCCGAGAAAGTCTTCAATATTCTCATATATTTTTGTCACTCATCGTTGTCAGAGGGAAAAATCATCCATCTAATTCAATATTGAGAGAATCTTCTTTTTTATTTACATTTGGTGTCATTTAACGCATTTAATTACTTATACTTCTATCATATTATTGCATTTGAAGCATTTAATACCTAGTGCATTAAATCTACCTCGCCACTGCCTACATCATCTACACCGCTAACCTTAGATCTGAAGTTATTAACTTTAATCATGATTAATCTCTTTAATAACCGATTAATTAGTTTAACCAAAAATAATTATTTTTTGGTCAAACAAGTATATACCGAAAATTCAATTCGGTAGCTGGTTTATTGCTTATAATTAAACTGTAGATATGCTTTTCCAAGTTATGAAATGTAAATTAGTATAGGAAAATAAGTGTCGGAAGACAAAAGTTCCAAAGTCTGTAGTCATTGCTTAATATTATTCATTGAGGCTTGAGCTCGGTGGTAAATAGTTGAAAGGAAGAGGAAGACATGGAGAATCTAAGATATGGACTTTTTGGAAGTCCAAGGGGCAGGTGGAGCAGTAACTTCAACTCAATCGGGTTGCATATTATAGCTCTGTTACTTCCGCCTTAAGGAACTTCCCACCCACCCCCAACCAGTGCGGATGTAGCTACCGAAGTTATTTGAACCTATAGTGTTGTAGCATATAAGGCTCAATACTACTAACTTTAAAGATTGTTCTCATAAAATTTAAATTTTAAATTCACTTTCGTCTCTTACTTTTCTTTTCCCCCTTTTCTTGAAGTGTCAATAGAAAATGTTGGTTTTATTAAAAGATGGGGTAATAAAAATATTTAAAATATTAATTGAAAATGTCTCCCAATAATTTTATTAAACAAAACAAAGCTTTAAATAGCTAATTAAGAACAAAAAATCCACCTAATTTAAAATTCAGAAAATCTAAAATATCTCAACTAACTTTAACAATTTAATAGAAATTTATCCTAAAACTAAATAACTTATTCTGCTAAAAAGATTACAGTATTACAAATTGGAAAGCAAAACCAGTTTGAAAACTAATTGATTGCTGTTTGAACCTTTTTGTTTGAGTTCAGTTACAATGGCCTTTCAAACAATCAATGAGGAGAAAGTTGAGTCTGGGTGTCCCCCATCGTTACTATTTCAATAAGTGATTTCCTACGAATTTTCTCTTTGTGAATGGAGCTTTCTGATTTTACTTTGACTAAGACAGGCGATGGACCACTACGTGTGATTTTGCCCTGAATTTTATAAAAAGATCTTTTGCTTTTGGAGTAGCTTCTTCATTATGATAAATAGCGCAGAGTTTAGTGTCTATCTCTAATTCTTTCTTCCTTTTTCTTTTTCTTTGCCCTTGTTGTGCAAAATTTCACGCAATTTCCTTTTTCCTCCTGTAATTTCTCCCTTTCAAGTAAAAGAAAAATGGTAAATTAGAGAAACAGAAAGTAAAGGGCAGCTCAATGCACTAAGTTCTCGCTATGCTCTAATAAACGCGGACTAAAGAAACATAAAGTATTTATATTAAACATCAACACTCATGGACAACACTCATATCAACTTTTTGCAGCCAATAAAGTAGAAGGTCTTAAGCCGCAAGCAAATGGCAGGATATACAAGCGCGAATCTAGTTGTCGTCGAGCTTTTGTAATTTGGTTATCAGGGAGCAACATCCATGGCCCATGTCACAATAACGTAATACTCAAGCTCTGAGTAACCACTCTCCCAGAGGCGGACCCATGTGCATGGGTGAGGGATCACCGGACCCCGTAAACTTCGGCCGAAATTTTGAATATATTTACGTAAATATCTTGAAAATGGTTAATTTAAAGCAGTTGGCATCATGAACACTAAAAGCAATTAGGAGGCATTGGTTGAGCAGAATAATATACCCCTGTCGCGTAAAGATTCTGGGTCCGCCTCTGCCCCCACCCCACCTCTTTCTTTTTTAAATTTTCATTGTATTCTTGCTCTAATAAGCTCCTAATACTTGTTTATTCAGTCAGGCGTCCATTTGCCCTCCTTTTTCTTTTCATTTTTAATAATAAATACCTTGGATTCTGGGGGTTCCCTTTCTCACATAGAAGGATCACTTTCCTTTGTTCACGAATTAAAGTGAAAATATCCTTTAAAGTGTCGCATTCTCTTTTTTATCAGAAGCAATTTATGTGAGCGCTGCTGCATTAAGATTTACCTAAGTGCTCTGCGATGATGCAATTAATCCGAAGAAGTCATAACCCCGTATTCAAGCAATTCCAAAAGAGACGAAACACAACCAATTACCATATATACATGTGTGCCATTCAATAGGCACTATGCACATTGATAATTGTCATTACAAACACTGGTACCATAAAATATGCCAAATACGGAAATGGAAAGAGACTCCAGAGCCTGAGTTAGTACAAGAATATAATGGCAAAACATTCTTCAAAAATGAATCTCGTTGGATGACTATATGTATCACATAACGCTTCGACATAAATGCTCATATAATATTATTTCAAATATATATACTGATGTTGCAAGAATAAATTTCTGCAAATAAAGGGAAACAGTAACTATCCATAGCTGGTCTCACGCCAGAAAATCACTGCTAATTTTCTGTACATAGATCTGGAGCTAGTCGTGATATGCTTGCTACATCAGATGATCGAGAAGTACACTAAGGGACTCCAATATTAGCACTAGAAAAAGGATCTTATTAACTAACCAACTATAACAAAATTGGAAAATTGATCCTATAGCCATGAATATAAGAATCGATACTTTGACGTTACTAACCTATATGTTAATTGAGATGTACTATCCTATATATCATAACAAACAGAAGGCAGGGGCGTCCGCTTCACAAAAATGTAGGCAATTCCTCATCAGGTTGTAATTCCTATTAACAACAAATCAGACCATCAGTGTGGGATGCATAAGCGAGTGACCATAGCATCATTAAACTTGGTCATCCTCTTGTTTGTTCCTCGAATTGTGCAAGTCCGGACTTTCAAGTCGTTTCACAACACTTATATTTGTTCTGTTTCCTCCTCTAGCTGGATGAAGTCGTGTTCCTATATTGCCAAACAGCTTATGAGTTACCCATTTGAGGCTCACTAGGAACTTGACGAACAAACTGCCCCTTCACTCTGGGACGCTGCTCTGCAAGTTTTTTCCTGCTTTCATATCTTACCTGCAACCAGACACAAAGGGAAAATGATTGATAAGCAATGAGAGAACCATATGCCACCAAATTTTACATCCTTCACACATGAAAGTAAAGTGACTCTTTGATCATTCATCAAATGGCCAGTGGTCTTTAACTGCTAACAAAAGATTGTTCTATTTATCTGGATTAACTGTTTGCCAATAAATCTTGTTGATATCTGCTCCCTTTTCCATTGGTTAATTATGATGAGAATTGTGCTGATAAGAATCTTTTGTTGTTTAGTTGGGATAATTTTCTAGATGATTCTGTGACCAGTTCATTTTAAGACGATCAAATACAAGACAAAAATTTTGTTAAAAAGATGTTGGACCTGACGTACCTTCTTTTCAAAGCATCTGTCTTTCCGCTTCTGGCGAAATTTTGTAAGAGCTGCTTCTCTTTGAGATCGATTGGAGTTCCCATCAGGAGTGTGAGAGCCTTCTTCATTCCAACACTCTGCCGGTGTTTTGACTATTGGAAGTGAGATGTTTCCACTGCTTCCATAACTCAAATGAACCTGGTTTAAAGCACCATTGCAGCAACTGCTATTTGTACTTTGATCGGTTGCAGAGGGGAAATATCGACAATCAGTTGTAGGTTCAGACTTGTGCCCTCTTTTGCCCTCATTGTAAGTTGTGGAAGCACTGTTGTTTTGATCACTCTGTGAGTGCAATTGCTGAGAGCTCCTACTTTCACAATTTAACGTAAGGAATGGATTCGCTTGATAGGAAGATTTCCGAGGGGTAGCCAAACCTGGACTTTGCAGTGGCGAAGTGCCTGATGGCATGCAAAGTGTTGGAGCTATCATGGAACTGTAGGCATTGCTTGGTCTCTCAAACCTGATACCTCTCACTGGAATAGGGAGAGGCGTCGTACTCTGCTGCGGAGAAGGATGTCCAATTTCAGTGGGTCCTGGTTCTCCCCAGCTAGGAGGGGCAAAACTGTGAGGTCTAGTCATTGCAGCACGGGCATCTGAGTTGTAATCAATGGCATGACCAGGATACTGCTTATCAGAATCAGTTTCATAGTCCTGTTGATAATAAGTCCTAGACGACGTTGACTGTCCAGACTGCATTGCCCTGTTCACATACCTGCAGGAGCATTTTCCTAATCGTTAGTTGACAATCTTCATTGGATTGGAGAGATTACATCAGAATAACACAACTCATATTAGAGAATTCAGAATGATGCTTTCACTCAAATAATGTTAGAGACTAGAGTGAAATAGAGTTTCATAAGTTTAGCGGCTCAAACTCAAGGATAAGATGCCTTAAGTAACTCAAGGTCTTACACCCAAGTTATCCCAGAATTCATATTTGCAGTTGTATTACCTTAATAGATCATCGCATCTTACAGGTAGACAAATGAAAAATAACTTATTATCCTTCAAGTTGTTTAATCTCTCAAAGTTTCATGAGCTTATAATGAGGCTTTCAACAATTCAAAATACAACAATGGAGAGACTTCCTTTTCAGGGGATAAGGTATACTTTATCTTTTATTTTATTATTACTTTATTCTGAGAATAATTCTGCATCAAAGCATATTAAAGAAGAGATTATGAAATTAAGACTTACCGCGTGAAGGCCGAAGCATCAGAATGGTTCAATCTGTGCTTCTCATTTGTAAATTGATTTACAGATCCACTTGGATGGGGTCTTGTCAGTGAAAGATCCAGTTGTGTAGAAGAATCAGCCTTATTTGTTCTAACGTTGGAACCAGAACTTTTGAAATTACATTTGAGGTAATTATCGAACGCTCCGATCAAGTCAATGGCTTGTTTAGTTAGAGGACCAGGATTCTCATCAGAAGTTTGATCAATTGTACGAACATGACCCCAATTATCATCACAATTTATATCTTCTCCTCTGGTCATTGTATTCGCATCTTTTAAAGGCGCTGCACCAATTTGTATGATGGCAAAATGTTAAAAGTTTAGAACACGTAAACCTACTCCTAACTGATTCAAAAGAGCAAACTTGCTTTCAGATCCTGAGATGGTTAGAAGAATTTTACCTCCAGCATCATTCTCGGACATTCTCAATCTATTACTAGCTTCAAGACATAGTTCTTTCCCCAAATCTGCACCATTTGGGAGAGATGCATTCCTATTTGGTTGAGTAGACTCCAGTAAGTCTTCTGTGTTCTCTCCTTCATTCTCCAACTCCGGCTTTGTGCAGGAGCTCTACATAAAGGAAACACAGTTAAAAAATCTCATTCACTACAAATTATACAGCAGACATCTCAAAAAAAAGCATCCATTGGGAACTAAACTAACATTTCCACAGAAATAAATGTCCAAAAGAAATTTCATGATAAGTTATATTTGTGATTGCTGACAAAACAAATTCCATGATGGACAATGCATATTACCTGAGCATCACTTCCTTTCTCAATGCATTCCCGGTTTCTCTGAACGCAAGCATTATAACCACTTGAATGGTTGCTGCAAGCATTGTTTTCAGCTGTGGCCTCAACTTTTTGTTGTGCAACACTTTCATCAAGAGGCCCCTGGGAACTAACACTTGCCTGAAAGGACAACATAGTAAGTCAAGTTATAATATATAGATGATTGGCACAATAATTCAGATAGCAAAAGAGATAACTGAGAAAAGAAACACGACAAATTAGGATTATCCTTACAGCTCTTCTCCTCCAGACGTGTTGCCACAAGTTCTTTAATTCATTCTTCCTAACAGGCTTGACAAGAAAGTCTGCTGCACCTCTAAGCATGCATCTATAAACCGTACTAACTGAGTCGTTTGAGGACATCACTGCAGATAAGAAAAGAGTTTTGAGTATTGAGTAACTTTGACATGCTGACAACTTTTTCTGCAACAATAGCTGAATGGAGGAAGCAACATACTTATTACAGGGATGTTCTTGCAAGTATCGTGCTCCATAATCAAGGAAAGAAGAGCATATCCAGAGATTGATGGCAGATCAATTTCTGTCAGGATAAGGTCTATGTTATGAGGTCTACCTTTCAAAAACTCCCACGCCTTTAGACCATCAGCAACTGCAGCGACTGCACAAACATAAAGTTTAACGTATAAATTGCTGACCATCATAAACAAAGGTTCAAAGGCATCATCATCTGTTTATTATTCTTTTTTCTCTTTTTAACAAGTCAGAAAAAAATTCAAAGGTGATCAGAGGTGCTCTTTCTTTCTTCCTTCCTTTATTCTTTTTATTGTTTTCTATAGGGGAAGACAAGAACGCAGATATAAACTTGTTCGCATAAAGTTCAACAACATATACTAAAATGTAACAAGAACCTTAAACTGAAAAATCTACCATACACTACTGTTAGCTCAAGGACATTTGACACTTATCCATTTCATCTACCAATAAGTACTTATCACTTTTAATTAGAAGACGGAACTACTCTGCTAATGGTTGTTATTAACAGATAAAAGATGTAATTTCCAGGTTATGAAACCAATCAACTACCCATCAATCCCAAATTTGTTCGGATCAGCTCTAGGAATCCTCTATATCCGCCCTATCCAAGAATCCAAATTTGTCTTATACCACAATAAGGAGGTTCTACATAAAAGAAAATCCTTAAGCAAACCGAGTTCAAACCCAAAGATATTAAACAGATTATCAATCTGATGTTATCTCAATCCTCAAAAGGAAAGATCACAACTTATGATTCTTAAAATCTATCTGGATTTAGGGAATCTTCACGAATTTCCAGATTCAACATAATTCTATAATACTCTGCCTAACTTTGTCGAAAAATGGGGGAAAATTACAAGCATAGCCTCTTAATCCCAATTCCCCAGGAATCTGGAAAATGAAAACACCAATTGAATTCACAAAGACAGATCTTCATTGAAATTTAGCAAGAAAATTGTCATTCAATTCGAAGATTATTCCAATAAACACGTTTATGAGCTTAGATTACTCAAATCCACTTTAAATTTTCAATCTTTTTTCATCAATTCTCTGTTAGGAAAGAGCCACTATTAGCTAAAACTAAGTAACGAACTCAACCGACAGCCTAACAAAAGAGAATTGAAAGACGGAAAGGGAACACCAACCTTTGTAACTGCATTTCCTAAGAAGGGCAGTAATAATCTGTCGCGTAGAATCATCTGCTTCAACTAACAAAACTCTGAAAACCATTTTAGGCAAAAATCTTTCCCACCTCACCATTGAAGAAGATGCTGCTGCAACCCTTAATTCCTTACTGTTTTCACCCGCCTCTGTTTCTGTCTGCAGTTCCATTTCATCTGTCCCTATAACTTCCATATCATTTTCGCTGCTTACAACAACTTCACCCATTTTCTTCAGTTCTCACTTTTTTTCTTATTACAAAATCCTCGTACTTGTTGAAAATGGGAGAAAAACAAGAAAGAAGCACTAATATTGGTGGTGAAGGTAGAAAACAAAAAAAGTCATATCACATTTCACACACTCTTTACCACTACTAAAACAATCTGAAAAAAAATAAAATATCTAACAGATTTGATCCAAAGGTGGTGAATTAAAGTACTTGTGTTTAACCGCCTAATATGTAATGGTCCAAACCTAGATACTATAGTCTGTCGATAATAAAGATATAAAATATCTAGAAGAGTCATGTGTATGGCCCGAATTGGCCACGTTGCAACTTGGCTCAGAGATCAAAAAGTAAGGACCCATTGGCCATTGGCCATTGGCTTTGCTCCTTTTTGTTTTTCCAATTTTAGTTGGTGGCGAAATAGATTTTCTTTGAGATATTTTTTGCAGTGGGTCCCAATAAAGAAGATATTTTCATTTTTTGGCTGGAGAAATTAGGGACTAATGGATAGGACCTCGACACGTGGATAGTCAACTTTTAGATCTTTTCATTTGTGGTTTCGAAGTTGTCAAATGCTATCTTTTTATATGATAAAAATTAAATACGTCTTTTTTTTTCCCTTCATTGTAACGAGTGGAGAAGAAAGAGTGTTTGGGAATATTAATTAAAAGTCTACTGACTACTGGGGCTAATGGTGAATGGCGAATGGCGAATGGCGATGTAATTAGTTGGGGAATCGCATAATCTAGGAAAAGGTTCTTCGATTCGTAGTAATTGGTAGATTTCAATTCACCTATTAATTACGAGAATGTCCTTGTGGCTACATACGTGGCAGCAGATGTTTGTGGCACTTTTTTCTTTTTCTTTTTAACATTTTGAGGAAATAGGCTTATTCTTAAGGGGGAAAGAAGAACAAAAATATCTTTCCTTAGATTTCACGGTCAACCCCAACTCAAATAAGATCAAACTACAATATTTAGGGGTAACTCACATAATAATATTACGGTTAAAATTTACTTACTTGTAGTGTTTATAATAACTTAATGAATACATGATTTGTGTTTTCACATACTTTCTTATCACTGAATTATCGTTAATTAATATATATTCTCAACTTATTTATGTCTTAATCATAATAAATTAATGTAGTTTGGTGTAAATACCAAGTATGTGTATATTTTCTTACAGAATTACAGTCCCGATGTTTATATCATGCAATTATATATTATTTAGAAAGAAATGAATTTTAAATATCTTAATGGGCATAGATTTTTGTCTTCTTTTGGGACACAGAATAGTATAAATATCTTCCAAGATTTTTAATTTAGTGGTGGACATTGCAACTACTTTTCTTTATCTCTTTTTCCTTTTCATCAGTTTTCATATGTAGGATTTTTGTAGCTATATTTTAAAAAAGTGCAAGCCCTGGCCGCCAAGCAACCTTATCCAATCAGAGAAGCTTAGCCTTTCCTTTAAGAATTGGGTCACCATTATACTAATGTTGGCTACGGATTGTGGTACCCCCAATTAACCCAAAATAATGTGGATCAATATGTGCCACAAATTAAGGACAAGCTTCTTTCATCATCACCATAGAAAACTTTACCATTAAAAAAAAGGGAAGATTAAAATATTTGGTGTCTTTGGTATTACATTTATGTAAAATATTGGGTGCACATAAATATTTTTTGCCAAAATATCTCATCCGTTATCTAATACAGTCAACTCTTTCTGTAACAATCTTGTTTGTTTCGATATTTTTTGGCTTTTGTAGTGTATGGTTGTTATACACTTATAACACCATTTGATATTTAAATATTTTTGACTGTTATAGATAAAAATTATCTAAACTCTAAGGCAGACATTTAAAAACTACCTAAACATTAATTTTTTTCAAGATTGATTGAAGAACTTTGTAATTGTAGCTTGTTTCGTAAATTTCATTCTCTTACTAGCGATATAATGTTTGAATTACCGAAGATTCATGTCCAAATTTTCAGCAAAAAGGTATCCAACAACTTTCTCTTGAAGACAATTTAAGAGCTTCACAATTAAATTTTCTATCTAAATACTTTTTGAGATTTGTCCAATAGAAAAGATATTATGTGCAAATCTTCAAATCTTATATATTATGCAAGATAGAAACTTTATTTAGTGGAAAAGACTGTGTGCATAATTTTACAATTATTATTAGTAATTATAAAGATTCTACATGATTGTTATAGAAGGGTAGTTTTATAAAGAACGTTCTGCTATAAATATGGTTATTGTTGTTATATGTAAAAAATTATTATAGAGAGATAAAATATAACTTTTAAAATCGGTTCTGACGAAAACTTATCTCTTCTATAGTGAATGATTGTTATAGACATGTTGTTGTAGAGAGGTCTAACTGTATTCATATAATTTCACAAAAAAAAATTTGTTTGTATTGATTTACTTGAAATCTTTCGTGAAGCAATGATCTATATTCACTTAATTCCATATTGTAATGTGAGACTAAACTGTCACCAATTTTCTTCTTCCCTTGCTCTAACTGAATTCCTTCATTTCTTTAAGTTAGTTAAATGACATAAATGTCTAATTAGACAATTAATTAAGGATTCTACTCAAATCATTAATGTATTATTCTGCATTAGTTGGGGCATATAGGAAAAGAATATTATGTTGGACTATTTGTTTGGACTTTGGAGAACTAGCACAAGAAGCTGTTTTCAGAGGAAATTTTTGGTATGAGAATATGAACGTATTTTCTTGGAAAAGTTTATGAGCCGAACTAGAAAGAAATTCAAGTTTTTTGCATAAATTGATAATTGAAAAGTTAGGGGAATTGTTGTAGGATTTGATTTGGGAATAGGGAAGTGGACGTACAAAAATATCTATTTTCTTGCCTGGTCTAAGAAAGGAAAAAGGGAAAAGGAAAAAGATGGATATTTCGTTTAGAGCCAAGTATCTTTTCTTCTATTCCTCCAATCCCTACTTGTATTTTTTTCTTATTTCCTTTACTTGGTGGAACTTAGAGAAAGTGATAGATCGGTAGACAGCTATAAAGCCTCCCTTTGTTTGGTTTGAGTAGAAAATTAGGAGAGAAAATAAGGAAAATAAACAACTCCCCTCTTGGACCAGAAAGAAAATAAATAAATAAAAGTCCTTCAATTTCCATCCAAACCAACAAAGAAATGAAAATAACCTTCTTCATCCGTTGTCTCTAGTTTTTCTCATTGTTTCCCATTTCTCAACTTCCAAATTTGGAGCTTTCAAACGATTCACTTGTCACATAACATGTGTAGGTGAGGGGCTTGAGCTATTTATATTATATACATATATAGTAAAAATAATTTTATATGTATATGGATAAAACCGGGCTCATGGTATACCCTGGTCTCCGACAAAATAAGTCAAGCTCGAGACATGATGACAGGGGGCCGAAATCGAGGCAAAAGTCTCATCGAATCAGAAACCGGGGGCATGACGCGCACCCTCAAGAATATCGGGGTCATGGTTCGGAATCGATCCTAGCCTTGAACGACTTCGAAGAACATTGTCGGGCAATCAAGCACGACCAACAAAAGGTTGTGATATTCCTGACTGGCTGGATGTTACGGCGAGGATCTCGGCACGTATCAATGGAGAACCTCAATCAGAGAATCAAAAGATTTTTTTACCTTTTACAGAGTTATACTTAGGGTAGGACTCCATTACTATATAGGGGGGGGGGTTTATTAATTCATGACACACATTGTAACACGCGTTCCAAAGCAATATATTATTATTAGCTCTTTATCTTGTTCATCAATGCTGGCCATAGCGAGCCCAGTTCGAGGGTGAATATTTCACTAAGGCTGGAACTATCCTCCTCGTGTGGTTTTGAATCCATTTTATCTTCTTTATTCAATTTGACTTAATTTATCGCTTTGTATCAAATTAATCCGCGTATCCTTAAAATCACTTACAAATTTAATTGTTATCTAATTTTGAGGATAAATAATTTGGTGCTCACCGTGTGGCTAAGGATAATAGTGGTAATTTGATAAAAAATTTCATAACACACCCTACTTCACACTTGTTCTTTGAAGTGTCTTTGATTTCAAGTCTGCGTTTAAAATGTCGAACTTCCAATCTGCATCTCTAAACACGGAGGCTGAGTATGGCCACCATGGCGAGAACAACAATATAGCGCCTGGTAACGAGGTGCCCCCAACCGATCTCAACGGAGTTTCGGTCGCAGACCCGATCGAAGCCAACTCACATGTGGCTATCAACACGAGTTTGCCCACTGATCCTGAGAATAGCGTCCGCGGGGGAGTCTGGTCGGTAGCCCACAATGCTCGTTGACCACGCCTCACCCACACTACTATATAAGTATCAAGGCAAGGATCGTGTATCTTTTGCCCGAATGGTCGGGATCGAATCCACAGGGAGCCTATGATGGGAGTAAGTGTATAAGTGATCTAGAAGGTCGAGTGTTTCTAATTGCACTTCTAATCATTTGTTGGTGTTGAACTATGCTAAGTATATTC